>JANRGW010044755.1:0-32436 GCA_024733675.1 Psilopsiagon aymara
AGGGGGCCTATAGGGATGCTGGGGATGGACTCTTCATTAGGGACTGTAGTGATAGGACAAGGGGTAATGGGTTCAAATTTAAAGAGAGGAAGTTTGGATTGGGTATGGTGAAGAAATTCTTTACTGTTAGGGTGGTGAGGCACTGGAATGGGTTGCCCAGGGAAGTTGTGAATGCTCCACCCCTGGCAGTGATCAAGGCCAGGTTGGACATAGCCCTGGGTGACATGGTTTAGTGGGAGGTGTCCCTGCCCATGGCAGGGGGGTTGGAACCAGATGGTCTTAAGGTCCTTTCCAACCCTAACTATTCTATGATTCTATGATTGTATGATTTAAGAGCCATGGAAAAGATACAAGGGTTGTTTTGCCTGCCCTTGAAATGCAGTCAGCTCTAGGAAGAAGTGAAGAATCCATCGAAGCAGAGTTTGAAGCTCCACTGCCCCAGACTCCCAATCCCAGGTCTTACAGGCCAGTTTTTCAATTGCCACTGGCTTTCTTGAATGCAGGGAGGGAAAAATACACAAAAGGAGAGTTCTCTACCCAGGGCCTGCACTATGAAATTTAAATTTTGGATGGTGTTGTTGCACTAACTTCATAGTTTGGGGCTCTGCCTATGAACTGCATTTTAGGAGCTCTGTGGCATAATGTTGATCCTGTCCAACTCCAGCAAGGACTTTCTTAGAGTTTCATCAGAAAGAGAGATAGCCCTACAGCAGGTGCTTTAATTGGTTCATAAATTGCAAAAAATTTAGATTTTAGTTTATATCAGATTAAGGGTGTGTCAGTGAAAGTGTTTGTCAATAATGATCCACACTCTGCTGTCATATTCTTATAATGGTTTTATTTATAACTTTTGGAAAACTAGTGCAGGCTTTAACAAGACTGAAGAGAAGAAATATTGCCTAATGTGCTGCTTTGAAGCAACTTTTATTATTTTGATTGCCGTATAATTGAAGACAGTATAGCAAAGCTGCACTACAGGAAAGAACTACATGAGTAACCTGACCTCTTGGATCCTGTTGCACTTGGATCCGCTGCAGCCTTATGTTGTGTTACTTACCAAATAACAGAAATTGCTCCAGAAGGAATCCTTAGGTCCCTCCCTTAATCTAGTTCACTGGAGGACTTTAAAAGGTCATCTCCAAAACCAGGATACTCCCTCCATACTTTTGTCACTTCCATCAGGTGGTTTTCTAACTTATTTTTAGAGAATTCGTCTAATGCCAACTGCACAAACTCTTTGGGCAGGCTCTGGGTACAGGTCCGAAATCTTAAAAGTTCACCTACTTCATTATAAATAAAGCCCAGGAGTCAGTGGAGGCTGATGCAGATAATTTATTCTTTCCAGTTGCCTTTATTCTATTTTTAAAGTGTGCTTATATATGTGTATATTTGTATTTATGAAGTGTATATTTATCTAAGAATGAATGATGGGTAATAGGTGTTGATGGAACAGCTAGGACAAATCATCAAGAGGATGTATATTAACTCAGACTGTTTTGGTTCACAGCTGACTTGAGCATTTAAGAAAGAGTAGAAAAATAATCAGCTTTTCCTAAATCTTATTAGCATGTAATCATGATCCAGATTGTATTAGCCCGTAGCCTACACTGAGAAAAATAATTCTTCTTGAAGGTTCAACTATAGTGTGTTATTTTATGAATTTGTTAATGTGCATATTTTCAATATTGTATTTATTTATCATCATCCATTACTTAGAAAGTTAGGCTGAAGGAATAGATGTTTATGATACTTAAGGACTGTCACTGCAAGTAATGGGATAAAAATAAGCAACGGGTGAAGGTTGGAAAAAAAAACCTGTAATGGAATCTGTATAGTCTGCCAGGTAGCGTTAAAGCACTGGAACATGTACGTACGGGAAAATCCTGCACTGGTTGGGAGATGGGCTGGATGGTTTAATAGATCTTTGAGATGTAATTTCTGTAACTGTTTGATACATACACTAGTGTTCAGACATTTGGACTCATTTCTTGTTTGTCTGGCAAATTGTTTCTTTTGAAAGCTTATAAATTACAACAAATAGACTTTGTAGAAGATGAGCTACATGATATACTTGGAAAGAGCTTCTCAGCTGATGTTCAAGACATTAATGCCAAAGCAGAAAAAAAAAACAATAGAGTCCTAATCCCATGGCTTTGCTTGAGTGTAGTGCTAGGAAGGTGCACTGCCATAAATAATATTTACATTGAATGGAGTCTTCTGTATTCCAACAATAACTTAGGATAGAAAAAATAAAACAGAGAAACAAATGTTACTTAGAAGTTTTTCCTCCTAAGTTTGCAACAAAGAATACACTGAAGGGAAGGGGGAAAGAAGGGAAAGCATGCATTCATAAAAATGTTGATGTAGTTATAATTAGATCCATTTTAGAACCAAAAGTTTTATACAGAAACTGACAGAAGGATACACAATAATTATAGTTTGCTGACAAGCTGAATAGAGTTTCCTTTTTTGATCTTATGGTTTTAGGAAACCAAACTGTAAGTAAATACACAGTTTGACAGATTGTAATTGCAATCAGCAAGGCGTCTATTCATTTAATCAGATGGTGTTATTAAAATGGGGTTACAATTAAACATTTTATAATGTGACGTAGAACTCTATTAAAATTCTCCAGCAAACAGTAATTTGCATTTGATGCTTCTGCAAGCCTTTTCTATTTGCAGTAACGTTATTGGCTCTGACCTTCGAGTGTTTAGGTCTCAATTTGCTATTCTCTTCCTACTTTGATAAATTATATTAAATATCCTCTTTTCTAATTCACAGTGATGCTTGAAATATTATTTTTTCATTCTTATATTATTTTTGACCCTTATTAAAACTGCAGAATGTTGTCCAAAGAGGGTTTGCTCCAGAAGAAATGCGGAATTACCATAGCATAGTTTTTCGAAGTTCAAGAATTGTAGATTTAATCAACAATTGTGTCTGATTCATAATTAAATGGAAGATCATCATTTGGAAGATATGAGTAGCATTCATCATATTGCTGCACTTAAGGCATTATTCCAATTTAAGGTGACACAAAGTCTTTCTGTAGATGTGATCAGGTGATTCCAAGAAATGTAACAAAATGCTTTTCAGGAAGACTTTGAAGCATGACTGCTATGCTTCCACATCTGTCATTCCCATGTGGAAGTCCAGTATTTGTTCCCATAATTTTGATGACCTATGTAGGAGAATATGAATTCAGAAGTGGCTGAGTATTCTGCCTTCAGAATACTGGCTGGAGGTACTCTCTGAGATCACCATCCTCTAAGCAGCAGCAAAGAAAAAGAATCATTAGGAGTCACAAATTTTGAGGCATTCTTCAGGTGCATGAATACTGTACCAATGAAACTGTGCACAGCAAATGTTTGGAGCAAAGAGAATGAGTGATTTGCATTGGCAAATTACATTTACAAGGGTGAAGTGGTCTTTGAAAATCAGCTAAACTGCTGCTTCTTTATCTCACTTTTACTTTGGTGGATTCTTTTGGAGGACACATTGATAGTTTGAGGAAAGGCAGCATTTTACTTACTGGAAAATAATCAAGAAGTTGTTTTAAAACATACATTGTTGCTTCTTGTCACTAGTAGTAGGCAAAAGAAAGAATAAGAAGGGAGGAGAAGAAAAGAGTGGGAAAGAAAAGTCAAGTACACTTTCAAAGAGGAGGAAAGAAAAGTCAAGTATGCTTTCTTAAAATGGAAAGTGGAGTTGCATGAATACTTGAGAAGAAAAAAAAATGGAAAGAAATAATGTGGTTTGACATATTTATGCATTTATTTTAACTTTGTATGATCCCTAATTTGGGACCTCTTAACTCTCTCCTACTTTTTCTGTTAGCACTGTGTGCCGGTTTTCCCTTGTGTTGTTCAATATATAGGACGCCTTCAGAGTAGATTGATACAAAGTCTCTAACTCCATCGGGCAACCCCATCTGTTTCTTCTCTTTGCTTGTGTGCATATATGCAGCATCTTCCCCTTCTTTTTCCTACAGATCACTTTCCTGAGGAGCAGGTTTCAAAATGTTTCTCAGAAAATGATGGCTTCCACCTTCATATGCAGTGTGAGGAAAGAATTATATTGCCAAAATACTCAGAAATTAGTAGCTGGGTAAAAAAAAATATCTGGTTATCAAAGGAAATTTTAAATCACTACTCATCCACAATTGATGGGATAAGCAAAAAGTTCAACTTTGTCCTTCCCTTCCAACATCAAAACAGATAGGCCTGTAGGAGTTCTGCAACTGGTCCTCCCTGCGAAACACAGTATTACTGGCCATACAGCTTCAAGATGAGTTTGAGGTCACCAGCCTCTGATCGGGGAGTGCTGTAAATGATTGAGGAAGAGAACTGAAATATTCCTTGTCCCTCAGCATTTCCAATGACAAGCCCAGACATGTAAAGAGGAAAGTGAAGTTAAAAGGTACATAGAATAAATAAACCAATATATGTAACCAGTTTCTTTCCAAGGCTAATTATATTTTTTTCTAAAATAAATTCTATACAAATCTGAATCTAATTTACAAAACAAGGAAAAATGAATTCAAATCTCAATTGAATAGAGCTGCTTTTCTAAGAGCACATCACCTGATATATGCATGTGTGAACGAGAAGGTAATCAGGATCAGAAATGCAGGTTGAACCCGTAGAAACAAATCCTTCTCAGGGTTTTGTAGTGATATCCATCATTGAAAGTATCTGAGCACTCTGTCTTACCTTATACTGTCTTTACTATTTATTTGCAAAATACAAACCCCATCATGAAATCGCGTTCATGCCAGCGCCCCCTTGGCTGATATAAGAAAGTATTTCTCAAGAGGAGAAAAGGGCCCAGACAAGGAGGTGGGAAATGTACATAATATTTGTCATTTGCACTCAGCTGAAATGTGAGGTTTGTTTTAATAATATCAAGAGAGATGCCTGATCTAGGATACATGTGTCTGTCTGTGAATGTCATGTGTTTTAAAAAAGAAACAAGTTGTACAGAATATATGGTTTCTTTATTGGTTTTTTTGCATTTTCAATTGTTTACTATATATTCACATACCACTGTGTGTTACAATCAAGCCTGTTTGATTACTTTCAATTTATGCCATAGGATTTTGTCACTCTTGCTGAAAATTTCGAGACATTTTACTCCAGACTGATTCTTTTCTCTCCCCTCAGATTTATTTACTAACTTTAGAAGTAGAAAAGTCCAATTTCAATCATGTTAGAAATAGCTCATTTTAGACAAGTACGTGCTGCTCTGCTTACAAAACATATATGAGTGGAATATGCAATTACCACAACTCAGTTTCCTGCCACAGAAACATTTCAGCATTATAGCATTACAGAAATAGAATGACATGCATAATGAAAGATTTCAAGATTCACCCAAGGCATTTATTCTCTTCACCTTAATGTTCTCAGCAGTAGCAGAGTATCCATTAAAAGGTACGATGAATTATGGTTGCTTAGCAACCGCGAGGAGCTTGTAACAGCACCAAAGAATGAAATGGCTGGTTGATAAAATGAATTTTCTCTGAGCATTAGCCTGTTGAAACTGCCTTTTCTTGTGGAACATAAAGTGCATTTATTTGTCTCATGCATTTTTTATTAGAAAATTATTTGAGTTCCAGGGACTTGAATCGTTTTGCTACAGGAGATATTTGATTTTAATGTGTTATACTAAAATAAGTAATAAAAGACATTTTCTTCAAAGTAGAGACACCAAGCAAACCTAGGTAGCTCCTTTTGAAGTTGGGAATAAAATCATATATAAGGGATGTCATTGCTCATTTCTAATTAAGAGTGACATTAGCTAGGACTTAAATTTTACCTTTGAAGGAAAGTTTGAGACAGTTAGCCAATATGCAGTGAATAAAAGAAGAGGGTTGGATAGATTTCTTGGATTCATCATGAGTGAAATAAGCTTGCCTTCTCTCTTACCACAGTGGTAGGGTCTTAGGCCATGTTTCAGAGAAGGCCAGAACTGGTTGCACATTCATATCTATGCCTTACTACTTGTTTATGTGCTAAAAATACTTTCATTGTAGGCTTCCGTCCAACAGTGAGGAGATGTTTCATTTTCCGCTGAGACTCTCCACACATTCAACATCAGCCAGGGACAGATGAGCATTTTTGGCCAGAGAAGGTTTTTCTTGGAAAATGCCAGAACAGTGAAACCAAAGTCAAGGTGAGACTTTGTTCTCACCAAAAGATTAATCATTGTGTTAATCTTTCATTGACAATATGTTGTAAGAAACTGTCTAGTCAGGATGTGAGACAAAGGGAGATCAAAAGACAGTGAGAAACCTGCCTGTTCCAGATTATCCAGATCATCCATCTGGTTGTATAAGACCAATGCTTAGGCTTCTACACAGCATTATTTAAAGCAAAATTATTTTTTTTTTTTGTTTTGTAGCCCATAAGAATGCCTAAGTGATTATTTATTATTAGTTTATAGTTTTTTAGTCTTTCCAGTGAGATTTAAGATTTAATAAAGATCTTTTAAAAGTAACTATTTACTGATGAAAATAGTTCCATTGACACCTATGGGAACACCCGGGTCAGAAGTGACTGTAGCCCTGCTGCTGCATGATGAATCAGCAGATCATGAGCTACTGAGTGTGCCCCGGGGTCAGTATGATTCCAGATTCCTGGTGCAGCCTGGAGCTGCTGTCACGTTTTATGACAAAGCATATGAGGTCATGTGTGTGCAGTTTGCACGGTGAGTCACAGTGGCAGCTGGAGACAGAGGGGTGGAGAAGTTCTTCGTGGCTTAGAAGTGTTTCTCAGATTCTGGACTGGAACTAGAGTAAGAAAGCAAATATACAAATTGTGATGAGATAAGATGACTCATGTATGTGCTACCCATCTGGCAGGAAAGAAGCAGAGTGAGACAGCATTAACAGAGTTAAAGGTTCTTGCAGTGACCTGCATTGTCATGGAAGTTTTAGACCTGTATTTCTGTGGCCAGACCAATTTTAGTGATGCTGCTGAGAGCACTGCTGTTGACTGATATTGGTAAGGCTGGGCTATTGCAGATAACATGATAGCAAACATTAGCAGCCTAACAGAAAACAGGTTTCAGTTAAGTTGACAACAGGGCAACATTTTACAGAAGGTTTTTTACTGCAAATGAAATGCCCTGGGAGATGCATAACTAAAGGGAATAATAGCCTTTTTGGACTAAAATATATTTCCACTCAAATGAAAATGAAAGGAAACTCACATTAAGTGGTAAGATCTTGCCTCTTTAAAGTACGTGCTGATAATCAAACATTGAAAGTAAAACAGTGGTTGTCTACAAAGGTGCAAATTAAAATTCCAGAGAGAGCGCTTGACTGATTTGTTTAACAAAGAGTTTAATACAGCAGAATCCCACTTGAACATAAAACTATTACGCTCACAATAATCCTGTCTAGCTGTTGGGAGATCCAAATTAAAACTCTTACTGATATTTGCTTAAATCTCATAAATTGCACAGAATTAGAGCATATTGAAGTTGTGTATTTACTGTGATCTTACTGTCTAATAGGTTTTTAACAATCTAAAATGATGACTGAAAAATGCATATTTTCTCCGCAGATGCTTCAAGTATTGTGTATTTTATTCCCATATTCTAATTTAATACCCACTTATTTATTAACTTACTAGTGTCAACATGACAAGACTGTATTGGATGCAGACTAAATGTTCCATTTAAACAGATAATTTATTTTCTTATTAGTATTAAGGTGTTATGGGGAGATTATTCATTTGAAGCTGGTGGATTAATATATTATTTTTCAAGGAGATATTTTCATGCTCATTTACTATGTTCCTCTGTTTCCATTCATACCTATAGAAGAACAGATGTTTGTTTCTTTTCCGCTTGTGATTATGATGATTTAGTAGCAATATTACTTACTGTGTTCTGTTCCACTATTCAGTGTTCTCTGGAGGATTTAATTTATGGATTTTTTTTGTATGAAAATCTCGAAATTGTACAGACGTTTGAAATTTGTGGCAGTTTAGAAAAGGAATTGCAGAGTCCTACAAAACATCTCAAATGACTGGCAAGTATTTCAGAATTGGGGTTTGTGACCTTTTTTCTCCAGGCCTGCTGCAGTGATGTATTTAGGGTGGGTGAGCAAGTAGAGGTTTTACATTTGATCCATCAGTAAGATTCCCCACATTTTAGTTAGGATGCATCGCATTTGTTGGCTTAAGAAGATAGTAAATCTGGGGTGATAAAGTCAGGTTAAAAATGCGATAAATTAGTAACCTCAGATAACCAGGTTTTGATAGCACGTTAAAATGATTGTGGCATTCATGGTGCAGTCTTTCTTTTGTGAGACTAGTCTAATAAAACAAGAATGTGCACACACCCACCTATGAAGAAATCATTATTCATGCTCTGTAGAAAAAGGTAGGGTTCCAGGTCTACAGTTCTTGCTCACAGCTACATAATATAAGGAATTAATGTAATTTATTAAAATGTACAGCTGTGCTAGCTGGAGAACACAGAGTCAATGCTGCCTGTTGTTGCACATCACCAAGAATTATTGAATGAGGAATTAACCACTGTTGCAAAACCCCAGTTCCTATAAAGCAGTGAGCAAAATTAAAGCAGTAGAGAAGGCTGATTTTGTGAAACATCGGACATACATAGTGCTAAAAAAAGGATTCAAAGTATACTTTTGTGTGTGAACCTAGCAGTAACCACAAAATTGCTGCAGTTCTTTGGTTGTGTCCCCCTTCCAAAAGACCTTGTTACATCAGTGCAACATGTCTAATGCATTTTTGCATTAATATAATAAAACCAGAGTATGATATATTTAACCAAATGCATTGACATAAGCACTGGATACGTTCATGTGAATCTGTCAAAAGTAGAGCATGTTGCATTATAGCACTCTGTTTTTACAGCTGCCTGAATAAATAATGTACATAAGACTCCTTAGAAACAAAGTCAATAACAAGCTGTCTGGTTACATGTACCTTTGTATGACTTCTGGTTAACTCAAAAGCCACAAATATGATATACAAAGCTCTGAAATATGGTGTGGGTTTGAGACACTCTCTGGGGAACCTTTATCTGCATATAGGGTCTTTTTTAATATGTGACAGTTTTATGCCAAGGATAATGACCTTTATATAATAAGTAATCTAAATACAGTCAAACTCATCATGAGTGAACATGGTTTATTTTGTTGAACTCTTTCATAGATCACACTTTAGAAATCTTTTCTGAAGATACAGTGAAAAGGGTATTTTCGCTGCTTTCTGGCATGTATCTGTCGATTAAAGTGGAAGGCACGTCACTCTGGTTTTTTTGTTGACACATGCTACAGTCTGTTGGGAATGTCATAGCCAAGAAAACCACCTTGTGATATACTTTTCACTTTGCCCAGACATGCCAAGAAATCCTGCATTACTGCATTACTAATGAGAAAATGCGGAGAAGTTCTGGGTAGTGATCAGAGGAAAGGCAGTGAGTGCTGTTTGGTAGCTAATACATTTTCAATATTTTTGCTAGTAAACTTTTACTATATTTTTACTAGTAAGTGATGAATCCTTGAAAAATTGCATTCAGTGCAATTCTTGCAAACGTACATGCTGATTAAGGGTCTTACTACCTCTAGTTTTAGTCAAAGTCATTTTCTCCTATCAACTTTGCAGTTGCTGCTTAGATTTATGCCAAGGCCTTTAAGATATTGGCAAAAAAGACTAGCTTTAATTTGGCCATCAGGAGACATATGGTAGATAAAAATGTGTAAACAAAATCTCAAGCCTGGTTGAGAGTATGGGTTAAAAACTGACATAATAGAGAGATGCAGAGGTACAGAAAAACCTGCCTGTGGCAAGTTTTGAGAAGCAGCTATTCCAAATTACAGAAAGCAACCGTGTGTAGCATGAACTTAATGTCAGTTTACTTACTGAGATACTTCATTTTCTTTTAAAATAGGATTGGGTTCTCATGTTTCAGCATAGTATCAATCTGTGTATCTTGGGTGTCTATTTTGTGCGTACAGTAATAGTTAGTTGTGCCCGAACAGTTACAGATGGCATTTAACTAGTTAGATGGACATCTACCAGCTAGGAAATGCAAATCACAGTATTCCTCTGTACTTGCTCATGTATGTGCAGAGTAGGAGAGTATCACAGTCAAACATGAATTTATAAGTTTGATGATAGAACCGAATTCTGCTTTCATATTAACATTGTAGTCAGCAAAAAGATATATACGTATCTGAGAGAAGTGCTAATAGAGAAGATCAAGTGAAAATCTGTCCTTTCCATTTAAAGATGAAAAAAATAATGAAGAGCATTTAGTGATGATATGAAGGGGGAATATGAGGTCTTTCATGCTAGATTTCCTACCCCTAAAATTTCAGGTTTTCAAGTGTGAACAACCTTCAAAGCTACTTTCAGGTGAAAAATCATGTTAAGATGTTTTCAGAACGTGTATCTCCATCTTTAACCTTATTGCCTACTGCCCTAAGTATAGCATGGGGACATGATGTTCCTGGTGAGCTGCTGAAGGATCCTGCAGAGTTCTTATGCTTCCATAGCATTTCCATGAAATCCACATAGTCCCTCTGACAGGATCACAGTCCAAAATACAGACAGGTTAAAGTGACTGATGAAAGAAGCAATCAGGTTAAGTATGTAATGACTGACAGAGAAAGCTACTCCTAGGTCTTCTAGGTCATAAATCAAATGCTATTAAAATATTTGGAAAGGCTTGCAGTGCTTCTGATGGACTTTGGGTAAGACCTCTGTTGTGCATGGAAGTGCTGTTGTACTTTACATTTGTTGGAGAATTTTCTGTCTATGCCTCATTTTCTCTGTCTGAAATGGGGAAAAAGGTGTTTATGTACATACTGGGGCTTAGTAACTCTTTGGAAGGTGCATTAAAATAGAGTGGTGGGATTAAAAATACAGTATGTAAAAAGTCTCTTGTACTTAAAAATCCTGCATTATGAATCCCTTGTACAAATAAATTTTCTAGTTTACCTTTCTTATTGTGAAGTTAATGCATTTTCTTAACCTTTTACCTGTTTTGTTTTGCTTGAGAAAGCAGAAGCTATTCGGCTTCTGTATTCTTCCTCACTGCAGAATTTAAGTTGAAGGATTATTTTTATTCTATCCGAGTAGGGGAAAAAAAACACCACCAAACAATATAGATATTATAAAAAAGCTCATAAATTTGTGTCAGTCTCTGCTTTGCAGGTCTTAATCGAGGATTTCTCATCTTCATTCATTGTCAATTTTTCCAGATCAGATTGAGATAAATGTCTTTTATCACCCAACCATTGCAGGTGCTATTCCTCTTAAAGGAGGTGGTGTTGAGCTTCTGTGTTAAGAGTATAAAGAGCCAGAATTTTTGCCTCTATAGAGGGTGGGCTATAAAAACATGCAGGTCTTTGGGCTCTGTCTTTGTGAATCTGTGCTGTGCTATGTATTGGTGTATACCTGTGCAGTTCAGCTTATGGGCCATCCCTCCTTTTCTTAGGCCATATGTGGCATCAAGGGAATACCCATCAAGAGGAGCATTGGCTTAGGATAGGGTAAACAAAATCCTCCTGTTTGCTAGCGTGGTTCAAGAAGGGGGCTACAGGTTTGTAGCGGCAGCAGAAAGGAGCACATGGTAGTCAAAAATGCCTGGGGAGAGGCATAAGAATCAAACATGCTCATGGAGGAGATCCTTCAAACTGCTTCATGAAGAAGAGTGTAGTAGAGGCCTGAAGTGGAGCACTGTGAGCTGCTGAAAGGCTGTCCAAAATCTGTCCTATTACTAATTACTAGTACTGGTGTGAGATTCATTCCTCATGCCAGGAGATGCATTGGAGTACTTTTTCACATAGCTGTTCATTCATCTCTCTGCTGGAGGAAGATTAGAGTGCTCTTAGGTCTAGGGAAATCAGCTGCGTTTCATTAGCCCAAGAGTTGCTAACTTTAGATTTTCTTCTTTGGTTATATTGTCCTGTACCCCAAAAAGGTGCAGTAAGGAGCATGCACAGCATATTGCTCTTCTTTGATTTAGCCTTATTGAAATTCTCTTAACACAAGCTTTATGGCAGATGAGGAACTGGAAGCTTTTAATCTGTTTACTTCCTTTTTAGTTTAACTGAGCAATTTCCAGCCTCAGTCCATAACAGAACTTTGACTTTGACATCAGAACAAGTAGTTATGTCTCGGTTGATGGTAGGTGTTTGTACAGGATTGTTGCCTGTTTTGCCACTGACTTTTTCCCCACTTTATGTAAAGATATTTTGGTGAAGATTTTAAAACTCATACAGTGAGACCTGTAATCTTTCTTCAGTCCTTGTGTGTATTTTAAAGCCCTCTAAACTCTCCAACCCTGGCTGGAGGAGCAGTAGCTGAGAACAGCCACAGACTTATTTGCAAAGACTAGACATAGGCAGAGTACCAAGAGGAAGGTTTGTTTTTCTAGAACTGTATCTGGATGCAGCAGCAGCACAGAGGCAGATTTTGGCTAGTGTTTCTGCCAGGTACAGATTGGTATGGTTTGCACTACTTTAATCAAACTAAAGGTAACCCTTTCCCTGGCCTACCAATTCTGTTTTATATCTTGAATGGTGAAAATCCCAGTTATATGCTATTGAACTTGTGCTAGCCGCCAGTCGTGTTCTTTTCTGGTCTGTTCTAATTTATGCTTATCGAATATTTAAAGCATTGTCTTGACTTGGGGCAGTGCAAAGTTTTTTTGTGAGATGTAATTTCATAGCAATGGAAAAGACCTGGGGTTTGTTCCAAAATAGACATGTCAACTGGTTCCAACTAGAATCAGATAAACTTTTTCTACTGCCATTTCTAATAGAGATTCCGTCATTTTTAGACATTTCTGAATGTATTTCTGTGGCTTTTTGAAAACTTTTGTGTTGGTTACTTAGTTGATGATTTCTTTGTTAACATGTACGAGTGTTCATTTATTCTTTTGGCATCCTTATTTTAACATTTGCCTCTGTGGAGGAAAAGCTCTTTAAAATACACCAGTGAAATGTTAACTAAGATTAAGATGATCATATTTTAAGGTTTTATTTTCTGGTTCTCACTGAATACTTGCTTGGGACTAAATTGTCAGGGGGATGTTTTAATTCTACTCATCCATGTTGGCTGGTCTGAGAGCTCCATTTTGTGCAAAATGGCATTTTTAATTTGCAATTAAAAAATTCCTCAACCTTCTGTTCTGACTACATGCCCACCCCTTTCTTTCTGCATTCAGAGGAACCTGTCATCCTTCTCTGGGGAATTTCTTACAAATTAAATTGAGGAGAGTTGGCCTGTAGAGATTCCACAGCAAATACAGAAGAGAAATTAGCTTATAACATCAGTGATGTTAACTATATTATTCAAAGCTGTTCAGAGTATCTTGGTCTTTTGTTTGCAGGCATTCTTATTTCCAAAGTATTTCTATCTCTAATGATACCTTATGAAAGCCAGATTAGTTAGATAGAGGCTAACTCCTCCCATTTCAGACTGGAAACACAAAATTGAGCTTGTAAACATATAGACTTGGCCTTTTAAATATCTGGCCCTAAGTGTTCCATGGCCCTTATATAATGCACACATATAATTGAATTACACTGAGAGGATAACATGTTATTATGTTGTCTTCTGTAGGGTTCATAATAATTCTTATCATGTATTTCCAGAAGATGTTATTTTATTTTATTCCTGGCATTACAGACAAGCCTTTAATGTACTTAATCTTGAAGGACTCCTTGTGTAAGAACTACTTGCTCAAGCAAGGGCTGTTCAAATGGGTAAAGACAAATCACCTGGGGCTTATTTCTGACATTTAGGCACAACACTGTGGAAGAAGAAGAAGGAGGGGGAAATTGCTGTGCAGAGTCATTGGTCCCAGCAGTTCACAAAGCACCTCCCAGAGTCTTTCATGGAAATGCAGAACCACGGTGGCACTGGACTGCTTAGCGTTCATGGCTGTCCACGTGCTGGCGTTATTAGCCAACATATGGATCAAAGGAGCAGCGTGACCACCTGTGCCTTTTCCAACCCATCTTTGTCATCCTGTGCACAGGTAAAGAGAGCAATGCCCACACCCCTCCAAATGACAGGACCATGATACTGCCTTGCCCTCTAAGGGTATGGGTCTTTATGCATACCTCCCATGCTGTGTGGCCGTGCAATGCTCATGGTAGGCAGGGATGAAAAAGAGCATGAGGTACTAGACTTGCACAGCACCTTGTGGATGAGGTTGTGTGTGTTAGCCAGGGAGGGGACTAGTTAAGGTACCCTGTGTAACACAGTAAGCCTTTAGCACTACTGCAGTAATGTTGCAGAGGACTATGTGAGACTGAGTGTTGGGCTTAATGTGAATTTTGCCGAATATCATGATTAAAGTGTCCTGTGTGCAATGGGTATTAATTAAAAGCATACAAGAAAATAAAAACATCCTGTGGTTGCAAACCGAAAGGTCTGTTCTGTAGTTAAGCTACTTGAGTAGTACCTAGGAACGGCCTATATAATAACTAACAGGTTTGCGTAACAAATATTCTAAGTATCAAGTTGTGGCACATATACTTCTTTTGATTTTATCATTGCTAATCTTATGGCTTAGCACTGCATGCTTGGCAGGCTATTTATGCATTATGATAAACTGTTATTACACAGGTACCCTTGCAGAGTAACCATAGTTACAGTACACTTCCTTTAGTTAAAGTAAACACAAATATAATCATTGAGGTCAGTATTGGAGCTTTGTAGGTTAAGAGTTTGCTGCCAGCAGTGAATAAAAGGAATATATCTAGCAGTTCAAAGTAAAATTAGCTCACCCTTTTATAAAGATTGAAACATGCTATTAAAGTAAATTATTACAGTGATTTGTTTTATTTTTGTCTTTATGATATTATTACTTTGAGTCATCACCATTTTGGTTAGAGAACCTGAAAAAGGAGTCTCTTTAGTACCAGCCTCATCGTCTCAGTAGAGTAGCTTGACAGTCCATTGTAATGCATTTTAGCAAACTTATGAATCATTTTCTGGAGGCTAATGATTTATTACTGCTGTAATGAACTTCAGAGGCATCAATACATTAGTACCCACTTTGAAAAAAAGCCATTGTCAAATCCTATTGGAGTGATGATCAGTTTACTATTGTTATTAATGACCCTGATCAACTCTTTGAATCTATGAATAGCCCTGTTAGTTGACAGAGGTCTTCCATTTGGGCAAAAATCAATGAATATGTAAAATAAAATTATGTGGCTTTCTGGGCCTTTTATCAGAGCCTATGTGCCTATTGTCTGCAGAGATTCAGAACTACTTGTAAGTTCACCAGAGCTGCCATGATTTAGGAACAGGAATACTTGGGAGTATTTCAAATCCAAAATTAGGCATTGTCTCTGTCTTAGGAGAGGCTGCTTGTTGCTTTGTTGACTAAACACTTTCCAGGTGTGGAAATATGCTAGCTACTTAATAGACATGTGAGTTCTCAAATGGAATATTTCTAGCTGCATCCTTTATTTTTCTTCTGTGATAAAAGGAGTCTGTAATACACGAATTTTTACATTACAGACTGCACCAAGTGCTGGCTCTTAAGTTCCTGAATTATGGTGGGTTTTCTCTTTCCTTTTAAATAAAAAATAGACCTCAGTGACTTGACCAAAATAGTAATTACTATGTTAGGGTTTTTTTTCTGTGTTCAGAGATGTCAGAAATTTGACCTTTGAGGCTTTTAAATCTGACCTTGTTGCTTCTTTCCATTCATTAAGCTACAACCTTTGATCTCTTGTCATAAAAGATAAATGAAGATTCACACAATCTTTATTTAAGAGAAGATTTATTGTTTACATTAATGTAGATTAAGTAGAAGCAAACCAATTATTTATTGTGCCAATCATGTCTTCTTGAACTGTAAGTTAGTTATCACAGTTCTGTAATTGCCATTTCTAAATGTTCATTGCAAGCTCAAAGCATAAATAGCTATTTTTAAAACGTCTGTGAAGATGTTATTATATTATATGAATAAGTCAAAGAATGCTTCTAGACTTCCATGTAGTGATCTAGAGGAAGAAATTACCTTTCAAAATTAAAAAGCCAAAATACAGCCTTCATGCACATAACATGTTATTTAGATGGTGCTTCTGCTCAGTATTTTGCACTCTGGAAGAAAATGATGTGAGTTTTCTGTTGCTGCAAAAGCTCATTCATTGACACACAAAAACTAAAGAAATTCTATCAAACAAACATAGAAGTTGTTCTGATTCATCCCTTAGATCATATAGCCTCTGGTGAAGAAATGGATAGTCAAGAGCATACTGACATTGCAAGAATTTGTACACTGACGTAGAAACTTGGGGTTTGTTACTGGGTTTGTATTTTATTTTTTTTTTTCTTCAGTTTTTTTAATACATCCATCTGAAAGGAAGTTGCTTGAAATGTGTATTTAATACTAGATTATAACTAACACTGTATGGATTCACAAAGTGACAGGAGGAAAAGAGGCAAAAATGCCCTCCAGTGTGTGCATGCTATTGCATCCCTTGAGGTCTGGCTGAAACCAATGTAAGTTTTCCTCAGATGACTTAAGGAGGGGGTATATTGCACCCTGAGGAGCCATCACCTCTCTTCCTGCTTCAGGCATGACAGTGCCAGGGGCAGACATGGTGCTTCTGGAGATGTGCGCAGTCTCTTATTCTCCCACTGTCCATTTGACTATGACCTATAGTTGGTTACTTCACTGTGCAGCTTGGTCATAACCCGAACACAGCTTCATTTTTCTGTAGTAAGAAATATATGCAAAACACAATCTTCCAAAGAGGCAGAAAAAGCAGCTCTGTCTTATAAGACTGTGGGAATAGTCCTGTGTTTGAATGGAAGTCTGGGCATCAGTGGCAGTAGCTTTGGAGTCAAAAACTTCATTTTGCTGAATATTTAGACTACTATTAAAGCTAAGCAAAACCATACACAACAGTGGAAATCAATGTGTACATTTAAATGTGAGTTAAGTTGGAGGATCATCTTGAGATGTTATAGCAAACCAGTTCATACATTTCTGATCCTGACTTTTTGAGGCCTTTGGAGCCAAAGTATAGCTTAGCTCCTTGATTCATATGCAGTTCAGCAAGGCTTTGCTTCTTAAGCATGTCAGATGAGCTTAAGCTTTGGAAATGTTCACAAATTAACTTATCCAGACCTGCCATCTCAGAACTGCACTGGAATACAACCCAATGCCATGTGTCATGTATCCACACCTCTGAGAAGTACACATGTATAGGTCATTGCGGTCAGCATATGCACTGTAATTTGGGAGGAACAAATTAGATAACAGTGGGATAGTGATTAGGTGTAGCTGCTTCATTCAGCAGTTTCTAGAAGGCTAAGCAGTATGGCACTTACTGCGGTGAACATCTGCTACATGAATTCAATGGTTTTCAGGAGCTATGACAGAAATTGAAAGCTGTGTTCTAATTCCACTTACTGTGTTTTACTTTTATTCCTACTATAAGTGGCATCAAAGCTGCACTCCAACAGGTCAAAAATCTCCCTTTAAAATGCACATTTTTATCATACCCGCTGAATTCTTCATTAAAGTCAGGATTTGATTTAATTATCAAACATCTATTTTTCCCTTACATTTAGAATGGGATATTGTTGAATCATCTCTCATCTATTTCTCGTTATGTGTTGTTCTATACAAAACCTATTTTTAAATATTCTCTTGTATTTACAATCTTCCTAATTTATTTATATTAAATACTGGAAATAGATACTTTTTTCTGCTGCAGTAAAACACTGTAACTTTGTTGTTGCAGGAACTGAAATCATACTGTGCAAATTTAAAGTACTTTTTTTTCCTGGTCATTTAAAAAAATGCATTTTTTGCTCTGGGCGGGAGAGGTAAGCATTCTGCATTTCACCAGAGCATACATGAAATTATCATGAAAATAAAACAGTAAGATCAGTGTTTCAAAATATGTGAGGAAACTGTAGCCCTGGTCTGGATCCTGTCAACATCAAATGAAAGAAAAAAAATGCTGGTTTTTCTGTCTCTGAATCACAATGAGTGCTGAAAAACATTGCAGATATCCACTCACTATCAGATGCAGGGCTACCTGAATTCATCTTTGTGCAGATTCTGATATTTCCTGCCATGGGAGGGGGAAGATTTCCTGTTGTACTTTCTACAGTATTAATTTCAACATTTGGAATTGCTGGAGATCAGTAACAGGAAGATGTCTCTTGTTAAAGTGCTTTCAGCAAAACCAGAACATTTACTTT
Organism: Psilopsiagon aymara; assembly: GCA_024733675.1. Classification (NCBI taxonomy): domain Eukaryota; kingdom Metazoa; phylum Chordata; class Aves; order Psittaciformes; family Psittacidae; genus Psilopsiagon; species Psilopsiagon aymara. Next base: position 18,237 of record JANRGW010044755.1, read on the forward strand.
AAAGTCAGTAAAGATTTTTCACAGAACTTGCCAGCCAGTGGCCCAGACTTTAAAGATTGTCGGAACTGACAACCACTGATTAAGTGGAGAAATTCCATATAATTCTGCAATAAAGTGATGCTCTGATGAGTCAGAATTTTAGTCTACATATTCCAAAATTTCAGTACTAGAGTACTGTCATAGTATTCCTCTTATTACATAGCATCTAATAAGGTGTTGGGAAAAAATCTTGAAAGCTAAATAATTAGAAAATTAGATAAATGTCAAAAGCATGGCTTGTAGTTATATTTTGCCACGACTACTCACATATATTTTAAATGGGGAAATGGAAAAGTATCCAGTGAGTTTTAACTCCTTATAGCGTTCATGTTTGCCTTTTGTGTATTTATTTTTGCTAGTCCTGCAATTACAGAATGAATTAAAAGCTGAAAAACTTGAGCATCACATGCTTATGATTATAAAGTACTTCTAGTGTGTTCACTTTACTAACCTTATATGTAGTTATATCAAGATTAATTGGTTACAAGTCTTCTTTTATCTTTTTCTAAAATTAAGAAAAGTGTGCTGGATGCACTGAGTGCTTGATGAGCTCCAGACTGAAACAGGTAGAGGATGTTAGGCCTCAGTGTAGAAGGAAGGAAGCACTACTTCTTTGGTTCTCTTGATAATGTTTTTTCTTTTTTATTGTAGTCCCTAGCTAGTAGTGGTAGTTACTTAAATGCAAAATATTTTTCATTGAAACAGAAGATATAGTATACATTTTAAACACTTCAAATTGTTGTTATTTTTCAGAACATTGTAATACCACTGACACAATATGGAGCAATGTTTATCATGTGTCAGTAATTTTCAAACTAAATTATCTCAGCAATACTTTTAAGACATGGGAAATGTTACTTGTTTATGAGCAGAGATTTGCTGGCTTGTTTCTTATATGTCAGCCTTTTCTCTCTGTTGTGCTTGAGTGGGATTGCTTTAGGTGGCAGAGGCTGGTAATTCATCTAGAATTCAAGAGTATAGTTTACTGTTTCTTAGCGAGAATAGAGCTCCACTTAATATCCTGTGACTTTGTTGACTCTACAGTACTGGCAGGAGTAAAACTTAATAATGTAAAAAGATTAATCTGAGTTATCATGGGGAGCAAGTATTCTATATATGACTATATTCGAACAATCTATCTTAAAAAAACACACTTCTTATGTCAGATGCTGTTTTACTCAACTTTGAGAAATAAAGCAGTCCATTTCAGGTTCCGTAGAGGTCAAGAATAGCATTGCACAGTGCAGAAGCAGCAAAGAATTTTCAAAATAAATTTCTAAATCATCTAAATTTACATATATATTTTTTAAAAGCTTAAAATATGTTTTACTATTACAGATAGAGGGATTAGAATTCTTTAAATTTATAAATTCATAGAAGTAATTAAATGCAGGGGCTTGATTTTAAGGTTTCCATAATAGGATGTAGTTTCCATAGATAGTATCATGGAAGGCACTTTGGGATGCTTTGTTTTCTTTTAACATATTCATATTTTATATGTATTTCTGTGCAGTACTGCTTAGAAACCTAGAATGTAAATACAATGCCAATGGTGGTTTTTTTGTAGTTAATGATCAAGGTTAACAGAACTATGTAGGCATGTTTTTCATTCACAAATTCTTTTATTCTCTTGTCTTCTGAAAAAGCAAACCAAAAAAAGACAAGATTTTTCTGTTTCTGTGGTTTTAAGTGTAGCAACAGAAGTATAATTTGTTGAAATGCCTCTGTCAGTCATATGAGGCATGTTTCCTTTATTCTTCAGAGAAAGAGGACACTTGTAAGCTAATTCAACTGCTTGTATTTAAAAACCACTGGGGCTTTGTTTTGGCTTTACATTCATGAGGAACTCCTCTGCTTTTCTCAGATGAAGAGTTAGACGCTTAAAATGGCAATTTTACTTACTATATATATTACACTATACAAATTACACTGTACATATGTAGCTTGTCTGTATGAAAATCATTGTGTTTCTTGACACCCAGAAAGGGTACATTGCATACTGAAAACAGAAGGAAGGATAATTGAAGGGGCATTACTCATATCTTCCTCTTTCAAGATATAATGTAAATAAAGGCTAATGCATAAGCTGAAGTAGACTTTGTTCAGTTTATTTTCTTTCCATATGCTTCTAATTTCCTTATTCCACTAGTTGCTTGTACATCCTTCATCATTCCTTCATTAGTTATTCTGTCAGATTTTATGTAAACTGAGTCCTGAGATCTATATACTGAACCTGGAAGGGTAATTATGAACATTGCCCGTGCAAATTGGGTAAAGGCACACATAAATTACCAGTTAGAGGCTTAGCTAGTAATGTGCTTGTGTATTTACCTGAATTGCGTTCGTAATTGCAGTAATTATGTGAACAGTCAAGGTTGGATTTTAATGTCCTGAGTTTCTGTCCTGTAAATTTCTTTATTCTGCTTTTTTTTCCTTGTAGATAGCAATTGTTTCCTCCCTAAATTTCACTACAAACCTTTTCTGTCTAGTAGAGGATTCCATACAAAGCAGGTGATATACCTTGAGTTTTGCCACTAACTGTTAGAATATGCAAAACAAGTATTGTATTACAAAACATTCTTACCACAGACTCCAGTATGCTTTCCTGGCATGCGAGAATAAAGTGACATCACTGTATATATAGTCATAGGAAATCACTTCCCCCACTGCTGGTTGCTGCTTGGCAACGTTGAAAGTAGGAGTTTGTAAGATACAGGAAAGAGGAAGTTTTCTCAGCCAAACCAAGGTTGCTGCTTTACTCTAAAGATGAATAGGATAATAAGAGGCTTCACAATCAAAAAGGATGGACTGAATAATGAGTTTGAAAAGAAATTGAAAGTTGTGATTGACCAAAGTATTCCTTTTCTGGAAGTTATGGCTTTCATTTTTTTCCCTTAAATCCTTCTGATAAGTTGATCGGGCTTTATTAAAGAAGGTATCCAATATTTATGAATATCAAACCAGAAAAATAAAGATATATTCTTAAATTAACAAGAAGGTTCCCAGGAAGCTCTTCTGTTGCGTTCTAATAGAAGGGACACTAAGCAAAATAGATTTCCTAATTTTAATCTTTTGAGACTGCTGGATGGATATCTGTTCGTCTTCTACATAGTTGAAAATAAAATAATTGAGATTTTTCTTGTTTAAGAATTATAATATTGGACTTGGCAAGCTGCAGATGGATAATTACACTGGAGATGTTAAATAGGTTTTAGAGACAAAATTGTAAATAATGCAATAGAGAAGAATAATGGACTTATTAGCATATCATTAAATTGCTTTTTCCCTGAGAGCCAAGCATATTTTTCATAACTTAGAAGAAGTGCCTTGCCTAGCAGTAACACATGTGCTTAACACTTACAAACCACACAGTATTTGACTATGGCATGAGGTTTATATTGCAGGGAAACCTATGACAATATACTTAAAAAAATCAGTAAGTTTATCACTTGGTAACAAGATCATATGTATGAAAACCAATCTCTTCTGAGTTAAACATTTTGCAGACCTTTTGTTTCAACTTCCATTAGTGCTATTACTCACACTGAGAATTTACAGGGCTGCAACATAGCAAGAGGAATATTTGGTAAAAGATCCTTTCAGTAACATAATTTAAGCTGTCCGACTCATTCTTATTTGTCTAAATTATGTTTTTCATCATGATTTGGTACTTAATAAAAAGTGGAATCATTTGGGATATGTTTTTTTTTTTTTTTTCCAATGCTACTGGTATTGGCTAGGAAAAATATGATCTTTACCAAGGAAAAGTATCTTAGTCCAGAAATTCACAAAATGCACACTCAAAGCCTATATTATTTTAGTTATCAGCGAATACATGTCAGTGGTGATTTATGGGTACTGTGCAGGCAAATCTATGGAGTTTAGCGTGGCAAGGAGTTACAGGAAGGTTTGTTTGGTTTAATCCAACTGCTGTGTGTGGGAATGCAAGAGTTAGCGCAGCACCACTGTTTTCCATCCAAGGCTGAAACGGCTAGTTGCATGAGCAGGGGTAGTATTTATTAATGAGCCTTCAGGAATTTGAGCCAGCTGAGTCTCTCTAAACCAGCCATCTTAAACTTACTTACAGACTTTGCTTATGATTAATTCTTTAGGAGATTCTGTTGTAGTCACAGTGCCATCTGTAAACTGCGACCCCAGATAGGACATTATGGCTCCAGGAAATAATTTCATGTTCTGCATCACAGCGCCCCAGAGAGAGAATATAGACAACTGCAGACTAGACCTGTCTGTGCTGCCCCAGTTTCAAAGATCCAACTTCATATAACATTGGAATGGAAACAATGTCCATTAAATGTTTGTGCATAACCACAGGAAATCTCCTAAGCCTAATGATGAAGGTAATGAGATTATTAGAGCATATAGCAGCTCAGGTTTTAGTGCTTTCTCTGCCTTCTGAGTGACAAGAGGACTTCATGTGGTATCTTTCTGCCTTTTTTTTTCTGTCCAGTGCCTAAACATGTGGATGACACTGAAAAGACATCCTCTCCTCCCTTACAAAAGCCTTTTTCAGTGAAGTAGCATACTTAGGTTTAATCTCACTGACGATATCTGAAAAACCTCTTGTACCAACTGATGGGACTGTGCAGAGTCCAACTTTGTGAAGGAATTGACATCTCTTGGGGCTGAGATAAGATGCACTTCAGATCCTATATAGTTTTCATGTAGTTAGGAGACATGAGACACCAATATTGCACCAACTTTTCTGGTGTCACAGCTTGTTTAGAGTGATTTCCTAACCAGAAGAAATTTTGTATCTTTTCCCACTTGGACATGCCCTGCATTTAGGCAGACATCCTGTCATTGATTCTGAGGAATGTGGATTTCTAGATAATATGTTAAACTCAATGAGCAGCAGACTTCGCTGGGGCAGGCAAATGGAACAATTATCAAGATAAAGAGGAACCACAAAAGGCACAGAAGGGCACAAATTAGCCGGATATACATTTCAGATGAGTCACTTTTGAAAACTTTTGCTTTATGTATAATATTGACTATTTCATAGGGGGGTTTGATCAAACTCATCAACTAGCAAGAACTGACTACTCATCGCCCTTTAACTTCACATGACATGTGGGGTAAGAAGGGCAGACCCCAATTCACCGTCAAGGTCTAGAATTTGTTGCTGTCCGTAGAAATAACACAACATTGCAAAGCTAGGATGGAGCTTTCTCAAGAGGGGATGAGAAATAAGGCAGAGCATGAACTAAAATGGCATACAGTATGGAGTCACCAAGAATGATCTGCAGTTATAGTCTTATATTTTCTTTCACCTTTCAGTATTTTTCCCTGTTGTATTCATTATTAATGAGCGTAGGTCTAGTAGCTCCTGCTTGGACAGCCATGTCTCACTGAAACCAAGTTCATTGAAACAATATAAGAGCCTGAATGTACTCAAATTCAAAGGGTTACTTGTTCATTCAAGATCTCAACATCTTCCTCAAAGAATTTCACACCTATTGAGTTAGTGAAATTACTAACTCTATGTTAGGGCATCTGTGTTGCCCTAAGCATACAAACATTGGCATACACAAATGATTCACATGGAGTCTTGACATAGTAAATGCTGTAGGCAAGTTACATGTTATTCTTTACTAAGTCTGAACATTGTTAAATACCGTTATTTAAACATCCCAGTCTACTTCTGATATTTCCAGTTTATTATAAGTAACACTTTTGAAGTGCTATGCAAGCTCCACTTCATTTTGAAATACATAATTTGATGAATATGAATATTTCGTTGGAAATTTATGTATTTAAATGTGAAGCCCCCCAATCTTCTACAGATTAACACAACCGTATAAAAGATTTAAAATATGTATGCAGACATTCAGTGGCAGATACAGTGTCATCACTGAGAGATACACAACTACTTTTAAGGCCCTGCATTGTGCTTAGGACTCTCTGATCTCATGTGGCCAGATCCTCTCTTGGCAAATCTGTTGGAAAATTTACAAATCATCTGCTGATTGAAGACTCTCCAGACTGGATTATTAATATAAATGTGTCCAATGCAGCTTCCTTTACTTTGTGGTAGGGAGAGATGGATCATGTGGTTAGGATACCTTTATCTGTTAAAACAGATAGGGCAAACAAAATGTGACAGATAACAGTCACATAGCCAGCTGCAGGAAGTGTCACAACAGTGTGACACTGTTGTGGGGAACATAATTAAAAAGTAAATTATACTATATTAGAATAGAATAGCATAGAGTAGAGTAGAATAGAATAGAATATGATTGAATCTAATATGATGGGATAGGGTATTGCAGAAGCATGCAAAGGTTACAACAATCTCACTCTGGCTACTGTGGTGGTGATAATCACAGGAGCAAAGCATTGCAGACAACAGTAGCTGCCTACTGCTACTCCTGCCCTACAGCAAGCCTAGCTTCACACTGTTCACAGTATTTCCAAGGATCTAGTCTGTATTCCTAGACTTGATCATTTCATGTACTTGTATCCTTCTGTTTTTACTGTCTAAAGGAAAGAGAGAAACTACTGTCTCAGGTGTTCTGACTTCATTTCTCTTGATGAAAGGCCATTGATTCAGGTGTGTTTGAATGAACCCATAAATATACTACTGCCTCAGGAGTTGTTTAGCATCACTCAAATAAATATGAAGAGTGTGGTTGTTTTCCTTATGTAAATAACTGGTGGAATAGAAAATAGTTTTATTTCTGTTTGCAAAAAAAAAGGCAGTAAAGGGATAATACTGTTATCAGGAGATGTGTGCTAAAATATTTGACTTGTATCTTCTAGATTCCATTTGTCTACTGTCAACTTATACCTGCTGCTAAATACAAGACACTTAAAAAAAGAGAAAAAAGATAACACAAATTATTCACCATTCATTCTTTAAAATGAGTCACTATTAAAAGTTTAATTGTTTGCTGAGAGGGTCCAAATTGGTGGACTTTGCAAGATCAAACAAAATTAAAGATACTTGTCCAAATTAAAATGAAAACATGCATCCAGAATATACCAAATGAGCATGTATGCTGCTATAATAATAATTTTATTATCTTCAGCTTCCAGGCCAGACTTTTAATTATGACCCTTTATATCAGTGAAAACCATGTATTCAGGATTAAAAACCTATTTCTTTAACTAGTCTAGTTAAAGACTGTGGTTTGATATATTCTGTGCTACAACTTTTATAAAAACCAGAGAACACTTCTAATAACACTTTTCTAATTTCATGGTTCAGTGCACAGTCAGTAAAGATTTAAATAATTCAGAAAGAAAGCCTATTCTGTTTCTTTATTAGAAGTTTGAGTCAGGCAAATTCTTTGACATTTAATAGGTTTTTAACCCTTTTAATAACTTCTTATAATGAAATTTATTGGAGGTTGTTTTAAATAAAGGGTTATTATATTAGAGTGAATAGCAGTCGGTAGTTTTTTATGATTAGTTTAGAGACCTTGGCCCTGTGCGACTCAAAGGATATTAAAGCATAAAGTAGAAAAGAATGTTAATAGTCACGAAATTAACTGCGTACCAAGAAATATAGAAACTATATTACTGCATTCTTGTCATTATGTGATCGTGCTGTAAAATTTTGCAGTCAAATTTTGAGTATATAATTGTTTTAAAGGAGCTTAAGATCACTTACAGAACTAGTACTATATAAAACAACCTGAAGTAGTTTAATATTTAACAGAATGATTTTGAAAAGATTAGAGTAGTAAATTTAATAATTTGAAGGGGGTTTTTTGTGGTTTGTTTTTTTTTTTTTTTTTTAGTTTAGAGTTCTTTTTACATGTGAGGTTTCTGCCATTCAATTTTAAGACTTTTCCTAATCAACAGAAATTTTGAATGATTCTTTCATTTTATCCTGCAAATGCACTGGTTATAGTATATAAATTACACTTGTGTAAAACACTAAAATATTCCCCAAATACCCACTTACTTTAAAAGTTTAAAAGTTAGTCTTTCATTATGCAGTTAGCTGATACAGAGGAGAGTTATGAAAATGAGATGATGAAAACACACATCCCTTCCTCTGTTAGGTGGTGCTTTGAGTTACTCCTTTTAATGTGTTTTGAATGCTTCTCTGTGGTCCTTTTACAGTAACCTTAGCTCTCATAACAAATATTTCTTTAGTAGTCATTCTCTTATATATGTGCTAAAAGAAGGCCGAGTTGCAGATCTGATTTCTACTTTAACTGAACAGAAACAAAGATCTGATAGAGGCTGGATCTTTGTGTTTGATCATCCTTTGTTCATGACAGGACACACGTAGCAGTTACGAGTTTCATCCACTCTAATTAGCAAATCCTGGCTTCTTGTCAGATTTCAGACTTCTAAATATTGGGGTCACTTTTTGTTTTTCTCTGGTGCACAAATACAAATCTTCACGTTATCTCAAGGTTTAAGTTATCTCACTGAATAGCATCACCATGATGGAAAAAAACACATGAAACTGCACGGTTTGCTTTTGATTCAGTTGCTATTAGTCTGGGACCCTAACCACCAGCATGCATTGAATAACTCTGAGGTATCACTGCTTGATTCTCAGTATGAACTTAATGAAAGCTGTCTAAAAAGGACATTTCAGTACTTTTCTAAGTTTAAACTTAGCTCTGACTGTATGATGAATATTGCTTGCATTTTGGATCATTAAAGAAAAGGTTTTTTCAGTTTTGCAGTTTTGTTTGGTTTGATCATAAATGGTGAGTATGGTCTCCCAAACACAATTCCTTCTCTGTATATCACCTCTTGCAAACCTGTCTGGCAACTTAATGTTCTCTTTTCTCCTCATTTGAAACCTTGACTTAGCCAAATGATTATGTAGGAATTCTTTCTTTTTTTTCTCCTTTTTAATGAGCATCTCTGTGTCACTGGGAAGCATCTTGCAGATGTGCCTTGGCTAATGGCAGAAGACAATTAAAACATCTAAAATAAAAACTGTAACATTTCTAAGCAAATCTCATAGCTTTTCAGGAGCTTGGCACAACTGGGGCTAGTGCTGCATTTTAATTAGCATTATTTGGGAACAGACAAATATTAAGATTTAATATGGCACAGGAGTGGCACAAGCCGTCCTGGGAGTATCAATAAGACTGTAGATGGCTAATAAAAGAAACCCCTTCTGTCTACTAAAAAATGCCTATGATGCCTACTCAGGTGGGTGACAGCACTGAAGAAGGAAGGACACCATGGGTATCTTCATACATTACCTCTAAGACCCTGCTGTTCTGGGTTCAGCAGTAGCAGTCATTTTTCTCCTTCTTAGTAGCTGGTACAATGCTGTGGTTTTGACTTTCAGTTTGGAAACAGTGCTCATAACACACCAGTGTTTTAGATGTTCCTAAGTAATGTTTACTCTGACAAAGATCTTTTTGAGTCTCATGCTCTGCCAGGGAGGAGGGGAAGCCAGGAGGAAGCAGAGACAGGACACCTGACTCAAACTAGCCAAGGGGGTATTCCATACCACAGCACATCATGCCCACTATATAAACTGGGAGAAGTTACCTGGACGGATTAGATCACTGCTCGGATAGGGCTGGGTATCGTTCAGCGGGTGGTGAGCGGTTGTATTCTCTTCCCTTGTTATTTCCCTTATCATTATTATTATTGATGGTAGCAGCAGTGATTTGTGTTATACCTTAGTTAGTGGACTGTTCTTATCTCAACCCGTGGGAGTTGCATTCTTTCTATTCCCCTCTCCATCCCTCTGGGAGCAGGGGGCAATAAATACGGGGAGTCAGCCGGCGGCTGCATGGTTCTGGGCTACCATCTGGGCTTAAACCATAACAGACCCTGTGAGGTTTTCACACAATTTTATTTTTTTTTTTAATTAATTGATTGAAACAACTTCTGTATGTGTAGTATAAAAAAATGATGCTCTCTGATTTGCCTTGAGCACTTGGACAAAAGCAAAGAGCTGTCAACCACTGCTGCAGTGTCCATCAGAATAGCTCATAAGAACTCTCAGCTAATAGAAAACTAAGCAAAAATCATTATAAGATGTGATGGTTGTTACAGAAATAATGCCTGCTGTGCCTTGATATAAATTTACCTATAGTAGTGATCTCCACTTGCTTCAGTGAGTAAGCCTTGTGTATTTCTCCTTATGACTTAATGTTTTCTTCTCCAGTGTATAATCCTCAGTGTTTATTGCATATACTTAGACCTGCTGTATTAACTTCAGTCTGTTTAAAGCAACCTGGTTTTCTTCTTTCATTTAATGATAACATTTATTTTAAATTAGTTTATATAGAGAGTGACAATTCGGACTTCCACAACTTTTTAGAGATTTTGCATCACAGTTCTTAATTATAACAAGAAAAAAAATGTGGGAATTATTTTTCTAACAGCACATTCCTTTTGAAACTGCCTGCCTAATGCTTCTCAGGAAAAAGTTATTTGCTTCCTCAAAAGAGAGTCCTGCAATTTTGCTGTTTCTGCATCGGGCACGGGTTAACCAACTTGTATTAAAAAGAGAGATAATTAGGGATTTGGATTTTTTAATGCTACATCCTGGGAGAGATTGCTTATCTGAATGCTATGTCAGATAAGAATATCTGTATTTGTGGACTTAAGGGTACAATAGTTCAAGAAAGATGAAAGTTATCGGACGCAGTCCAACGAACAGCAGGAAGAATGATCAGAGGTGTAAAAAACACAGCAAAAAAAACCCAAACAAAACCTTTCAATCTTCAGGTTTAGTTGTTTAGTCTAAAGAAGAAAAAACTGAAAGGAAATTCATAATATCCTTCCAGTGTGTACAACTTTGCTGTAAAGAAGGGGAAAAACATTCCTCATGTCCACTAGGAGGACAGCAAAAAGTAGTAGGCTTAAATTGCAACAAAGGAGATGTAGGTGAGACATTAAGGAAAAAAAAGCCCTTTCCACTGTAAGGATAGTTAAGCACAAGAATTGCCCAGGGAGGTTATGAAAAGGTTAGACAAACATCTGTCAGAAATTATTTAGGTATAGGTCATCCTGCTGTGAGATAAAGTGTTGGACTAAATAACCTTTTGAGATGCCTTCTAGCACTGTTTTCTGTGATTCTGTGATTAGGATCCTGTACTCACATTGTCCTGCCGTAAGATGTTTCTGTGCAGGGATGATATCACTGTATTTTGCATTGCATACTTTGCTTCAGTTTTGCTTTAAGCTGATGGGGCGAATGTTGGTCTTATTTTTAAGCATTTTAGCTTTATTCTTAGTAACTTAGGAGATTTGAGCACTAGGCACTAGGAGCTTGTTTTCAGCCAGGCAGCCCTCTTCTGGTGTTGGACTAAACATGTGCCAATAAGGGTTATCGATACACATTACAGAATGAGTGGCTTTTACTGTGTCTTTTAACTTGCAAACACTTACATGGTTAGATGCTCAGTTTCTGCTTATAAGCAAAAATGCAAACATGAAAAAAAAAAATAGCCGTGAAAAGAAATGTATCATAGCTTCCCCATTAGTAAAAACAAAATAAAATAGGCATGTTCTAAAGCTGAATATAACACAAGTTGTGAAGCATCCTGGAACTGACAGATGGAGAATGATATTAAAGTACAAGATATTATCATTATTACCTCATAAGAGACACCATTGAAGGCATCACTTTAAGACTGTCTTTATCCTCTGTATCACTCAAACTCTTTAACTTTGTTCTTCCATTTGGCATTCTGCCACCCAGAAGGATTTGCATTCAGCTTTGCATTCGGAAGGAGTGTGTTCGCAATATTGCTTCTGCATACGGAATATGGCTCCAGCACAGCTACACATTGGTAGGTTTTGTAAAGCTCCCATCTGGAGGATCGAGGAATAGGAAGCTTGTGGTTTTGAAGTAATTTAAAATAAATTGGTCATACTCTGCATATAACGTTAACAGAGAGTACATCTGATTAGTGACACTGTTCCTGCAGAGAGGAGGTCATCATGGTGTTTGAAACAGGGATATATTGTCACACCACAACAGCGACCTATGACCCAGTCATGGGTAGGACTGTTCTTGAACCCAACAAGGAAGATGGAACAGGTCTTGGTTTATTGATCCTTCAGGAGCCCTGAAGTTTTATCTTCACATGCTTTTCATAGTGTTGTCCCACAGCCCTTCACAGTAATGCAGTTAGCTGCCCAGAGCAGTTTCCATTTTCTTAGACAATCCCAGTTTTTCGTTAGGAAGGGGAAGGAGTGGGGAAGGGCTCTGCAGTGCATGGCAGAGAGGTGAGAACAAATTCTCATCTGCAGATGTGGATCTTCCTTACTGAGGGCCACAGCTCTATACAATGGGCTTATCCTAGCATGTTCCCTGCAAGCACGTGTGGTAGGTGAGGGTTTGAGGCTTAGCAACTAAAAGGGAACATGTACTGTTAAACAAACTTGCTGCTTACACTCACTTTTGTAAAGGTAGCCTGGTACTTTTGTGATATAAAAATTTAGAAGACAAGCTGAGTTCATGTGAAAAGAAAAATACTGGTTTTTTTCTGTACTGCACCAGCTCATTTGCCGTCCTCAGAATTTCAGTAGTGAAAGGTTCTCTTAAAATATACATGCACACACAGACACATTTTTTTATGGGTGTACGTCCAGTACCATCCAGTTGTTTATCTGAAAACACAGTGTATGTTCAGCACTGGAGATAAAAGTAAATCAGAGACTGTTTAAAAATATATGTTGTTTCAAGATGACAACACAGAATTTTCTGCAGTATCTGGTAATATTTGAATCTCATATGAAAATTTTTTTTCAATAAAGGAGAGGTCATTTGAATAACAGCAGTTGTATTATAATCTACTTGGGGAAAAATAATTAAAATTATAAACTTTGCTCTGCTTTCAGAGAGTTGTTAGGAGTTTCAAATAGTGCTTGTTTCCTTTTATAGAGTTCATCAAATCCTTATGTGTATTCTTATTTAAAAGCAGTCTTGCTTTTCCAGTCTTTTGTGAGGGGGTTTATTTGCAGCCCTGCTCTGACACCACAAGGTGCTGCCCCATGAAAACTCGGGGTGTTCACATGTGCAGCAGCATGGGATCATCTCATGTGGGGTGGTGGGCACACACACACCCTGAGGCTGGAGTGCTGCAGACAGGGTGGAGGGAGGGCTTTTGGAAGGGTTTGGCTCCCTTACCCTAGCATGCAAGGGCTGGGTGGGTTTCCAAGATAGCCTGGACACTCCTGGTCCCCATTCCCCAACTGCTACACAGCCCAAACAATTGGATCTAGTGCAAAATGGCTGAACAGCAGTTACAGCTTCATGGGCACAACTGTCTTGATAAAGGTTATCTGCTAGAGGCAGAGCTAATGATAGTTTTCAAGGCTGATATGTTTGCAAGGAGGGGAGCTGATACTGGAGGGAAGGGAACAAAAAGTCAGTAGCAATCTTTAAAAATATAAAAGTTTGCCAGGATTCAAATTTCAGCCTTCAATTGATTTCATACAGTACACTGTCTCTTCTCCTCTCCTCCAGTGCTTTAGTAGTCAGTAAGTGAACTTGAACATGTTGGTATCAATAACCCTTTTTTACCAAAAAACATTAATTTCTAAAGCAATATAAATACAGGTATAATTGTGTTGTCATATTGTCAGAAGACATTTGAAATACTTTTCAGAGACACATGTACATGTAATGTGGTAAGTATGCCGTAACTAATGGTATTATTAGTTTGATTTACTGCCAACAAGTAAGCTTTACGAAAATCAATTCCCAAGCTCTTAGAGACTCTCCCTAAAACTGATAAATTTCTACACTATCATTAATAAGAGGAAAGGGGAAGTTACAAGTTTATCTTTTCTGTGTGTTGCTGGTTGAAAGGTATCTTACAGAGGTGTCTGTGATATATAGAAGTGTGTGTATGAGACAGAGATAAGTTATAGAAGTCACAAGCTATAAAAAGTTAAAAAAAATCTGAATGATCTTTAGACAATTCAGATGACATGTCTAACAAAGATTGTCACTAGAATAAATGGGGTTATATTAATACATTGAACCATTAACACATGTCCTTATCATAATGGAACTTACACAATGGTAGTTCCTCTCAGATTCCACTCGATACGGCATGTTTGTCTGATACACAGGAAGACAATTATATCTATTTCTTTTCAGCTCTGAATTGACACTTGTCCTGGGTTCAGCAGTAGCAGTCATTTTTCTCCTTCTTAGTAGCTGGTGCAGTGCTGTGGTTTTGACTTT
>JANRGW010044757.1:4745-20839 GCA_024733675.1 Psilopsiagon aymara
GGGACGAGGTCAGAAGAACTACCTCAGAAAAATAAATTACAATGTTACTATAGAAAGCTGAATCTAAAAAGAGTCAAGGCTGATTGGCAGGGAAAAGGCAAGGAAAAAAACCCCTGATTTACAATAAAAAACCAATGATGGTAAAATTAAAACAAAATGTGTGGGTTTTTTTGGTTTTTTTTTTTTTTTTTGTTTTGTTTTTTTTTAATAAAAGATCCACTTTATTATGTGTGCCTGAATATACCAGCCAAAGCCTAAAACCACGAATGCTCAGATAGCCTCAGGCAGCCCCCAGCCCCCTGGCCAATAACTCTTGCGTGGTTTATGCTGCAAGTGCAAGAGTGTGTGCTCTCTGTTTGCAAGGTCATTTATCAAGAAAATCCAAAAGCACAGCATAAAAAGGGTCAAAACCAAGCTCTTTTGGCTCTATACTAGGGAAATCACTGAACTTTGGTTAAAAATCAAAGCAATCAAAACAATATCAGGGAGAAAGTTTAAAAAGATCCAGTCCAGAGAGACATGATTACTACTGTGTGCGTCTAGAAGCTGCTTCTTAAATTTTGTTCTGCAGCACCAGAGGTAGCACAATGTTTAACAGCTCAGGTTAGTCTGACAGAAAATCCAGGGATAAAGCCTCTTTTCAAACAAAGCCATGCCAAAGACCATGAAAGAAAAATACAGACAGATGGCTGTCAGTGGGGGTGTCTAGAAAAAGATGATCCCTTATTCTGGTAATTTCTTTATATTTATAAATTGCATAATTCTGTTACCTTCAGTGCAATTACACCGACTTAGGCCTGCTGAGCATTTTGACCACTGAGTCTAGGTCTGCACTGACAGAATCTTCCAATAACGAGTTTGAGAGTTGAGATTCAATAGCTCACGTTCTCTTTGATGCCAAAATGCTTATAGCACTTCAAGAAATGCAAGGCACTTTATCCTGCCAAACAGCACTTGCTTTTGTTGAGGAAGTTCCAGATATAATTGCAGAATGTGAGATGGGTTAAGTCTGCAACAGTTGATCACTTGAGCCCTCTTTAGGGAGGTGAGAAAGGCATGGAGTCTAGCAGCACTGCTGAACTGTCTCCATTCCAGTCTGGAGATGTGACTTATTATCTGAGTGTGGCTGTAGAATCTCTAAACTGATGTAGACATGATCACTGTTAGCAGTTACCTGCTGGGAAAGCTGGTGCTATTGGACATCTGTGCTCATTTGGAGCAACTTATGGCCAGTGATGTGGTGGGTTAGGGCTGGGAAAGAATTTGGCCTATAGCCACTTGTTGACTGAGAGATGTGGAGTTAATCCCTCTAATTAATTGTTTTGGTGCCCTACAGCTGGCTTCTGTTTCCTGGACATCATTTTCATAGCAGTAGTCCTCTGTGAGAGTTGCATGAATACCTACAAAATGGCTGGAGACAGAATGGAAACCCTTTCTGCATTTTGAAGAGAAAGAACATTCAGTGCAATCCAGCCCTCTGCAGTTATTCTGTTGACAATTGGGGCTCTGTAAGTCATAAATTGAAAACTTCTGCATTTGGTCATGCATTGTAGTCTTTTACTCACCTTGTTTCTGGGGTTCATATTCCTTGTGTTTATGCATGAGTCTTACGTTGGTGTTAGACTGTGTACGGTATTTGAAGAGAATGGCAGAAAATCCAAATACCTTAATATTTCACTTCAGACTCTAAAATTAGCTTTATAAAAATTTCATAAAAACACCATTTGAAAGTTAGCTTTGAACTGAATGAAAACTGATGTATTATAGTGAGGAGAATAATGATTTGGCTTATCAGAAACTTACATATAATTAGCAAAAAAAATAGGTATTTATGGTGTTTTAGCTTATGTATATGTATATAAACTGAAAATGAATAGTATTTCCAAAGATTGGAGAATTTTTCCTGATTTTGAGTGGTCCTTGTACAGAGAACTTACCAGAGTAGACTTCAAATGTATGCAAATGATAAAAATGAAACTAAATACTCTTTGAGTAGACTTAAGGCATGACTCTGGGTGGCTGAGATTAGTATTTGAAACCAGCCTTTTACTGAGGGCAGTGCCCTAAGACCCCAGTGAGAGCTTGTATTCGGTTTTTCTGCCACTAGTAGTCTGTGCATTGGGTCACAAAAAGGTACTCAGGTGTGGTAATAACTCATGGTAGAAATCCTACATGAAATTCTCATAAAACCAAAGTTTGCATGTTTAAAAACTGACAGCCTGACTCAACTCAGATTGAAGCTCTGACTTCAAATGGAAAACCAGAATCTTTCCAAGGGTTTCTGTTACAACTGACACTTAAAAAAAGGGCTCCGGACATACTTAAAAATAATCAGGCTTTGCTTTCTGGCCGGTAGCAGAAAGAACAGATAAGTAAAAAAGAGTCATGGATGAAAGGAGAAAAAAGCTTCTTTCCATTTCACAAGATAGCAGTATTTGTAGGTGTAAGTACAGTATCCTTGAGTAAGAAGAATGGAAAAGTTTCCTAGACAGTGTCCTAGACCAAAATTAAACTGTGCTTTGCTCAGGCAATGAGTAAACTGAAACACTCCTTTCTTAACGATGGACCATTTTGCTTCGCAAACTGCTTTGCTGCTTTAAATAGTGAAACACTTGATAAAATTATTCTTTAGTCTGGTAGTGCTTCAGTAAAATTAACCCATTAGTCAGATCAGAACAGGCTGTCAGTCTCCTATTCACTGATGTGACTGGTATTATCAGTGACTGCCATCGGTCTGATCACTTCTTTTACTTTCACGATTCTGCATTACAAGAGAAAGTTAGATATTGCAAAGTTATTTTTATGCTAGTGCAAAGGTAGTATCTTAAAAGGGGTGCTCCTCCTGATATTTATTTTGCTTATCTAAAGCAAAATGTCCTACTGCAGAGCAGAGCAATCACTGGCTGTGTTCCTGCAACGTGGATGAATATGTCTGTTAAGATAACAACTATTCCAGCATAATGCTCTCTCTTCATCTCCCTGTCCTCTTATTCCTTGACCTGCTATCATATCTATACCTGGAAAACTCAGGCCAGACAGGCTGCTTTCAGGCAAAACAAAGCTTAGTGCTTCAGTAACAGCCCCCTGTGCTATTAGTGGGGAATGAGCTCTGTTTCTTGAAGCGTGAGGAAGGTTCTCAAGCATCCCTGCCTTGTGAGTCATCACGGAGAAGACGGGCATGAAAGGTTGCATGGCTCCCACACCCACACACCTCCATCCTCTCTCGTACAGACTCCCTGTTAATGGAGAGGCTTCATTAAAAGGACTGAACCTTCCCTTAGAGGATCAATTAGCAACTTTAAAGTAGAATAAATGAAGTCAGAAGCCCTTGCAGAGCCCTTCTGCTGGTAGCTATCCTTTTCTGAGAAAAATCCAGGAATGAGCAAGTGCCTGACAGACGACGGAGAGCTTTCTGTCCTCATTCCCCTTTTAACACTTCACTGTAATTACTGGAGTGTTACTGGTCACAGCAACCCAGTTAGAATTGCAGCAGTGCTTCTTCTAACAATTTCTATTTCCAGGGCTTTTTCAGCTCAGCTGCAAATACTTGCTAACAGGTATGGTTTGGCACAGAAGTCCTTACTTAAGGCACAAAGTTCAGAATGATTTTTCTATGCACTTGTTCTAAATCTCAGTATTTCATGATTGCAAAACAAAAATACAAGTTTTGCAGATATGATACAGCAGTTTCTATGTCTATGACTTTGAGTGAGGAGTTCAGACATGAAATCCAGTCTAACCTTTGGGGCTGCCAGAAATTCTTTATTATCCCTACCAATCAATTGGCAACATCTTGGGAAATGTGTTTTGATAATTAAAAGCTAACATGAAACTGTGGATGGATACTGAAACCTTTTTGATAACTATAGTGAAGGCAGAAGGCTTAAAGTACCCTTGGAAATGGCCAACACAGACTTTCTTATTTAGGAATCCATCTATGTGGCTGAATCTAGGTTGTAATTAGATAGCATTGCCCACTGTGTCTTTAAATTTTCCCGCTGCATTATTTTTCTTTCTTCATATTATTGCCCACCTAAAATTGTTGTCTAGTTTCTCAAAAATATTGTGTATTTTCAATACAGTTTACTATCATTAACTTGACACAAAGAACATAATACTGAGATTTCATGAAATAACTGACTTCATCACTTTTCATTGTATAACATTTTGTGAAAGAGAAAAATTATAAAAATGTCTCAGTCCAAAAAGTAGTTTGAATAAGCTGCAGATTTGACTATGTTAAGCTGCCCTCATACAGCTTTGATTTGTGTGACCAGCACTTACTCAGCAGTTCAGTATAACTCTTATTGACCTTGGCAGCTGTCACATCGCTTGCTGGATTTTATGTCGCTGGAGGTGTCAATGTTTTGAGGGAAAGATGTGCAGAATATGTGTGGATTTATTTGCAGCAGGAATGAGGTAGAACCAAAACTGCATTTCCAACTGCATTATTTCGCAGATGACAGTCACAGGAGACCTGTGACCAGCTTTAACCTTTTAACAGTATGCATAAATTAAAGCTATGGGAGAATACTGAGCTGCCAATTATAGAAGCTGTAATTCTATGGTTCCCTTTCTTCCTTAAATAAATACCTGATACATTTTTTTTTTTTTTGCCTAAAAATCCTCATGCAGTATGCAGAAATCTAAGTCTAAGATTGAACTTCCCCAAGGCAGTCAAGCTCATCCTGAATGCTTATCTGCATAATGGTTGAGCAATAAGCAGATATGGCTTAGCAGTATTTGTAATATAAAGTATAATGCTCTTTGAATGTCTTGGATTGCACCCTGAGAGCGTCCCAGGGTGAGTTTGAATTTTAAGTTTGAATACTGTTGTACCTCAAAGCTTTCTTTGGGAACATGCATCTAGGTGGTATGTAAGTTCCTCACTATCCACAGCTTGCTCTGAACTTTTTGTGCTGAAAACGTTTACCGCTTCCCAACCTGACCTCTGTGGATTGTATCCCCTTTTGATGCCTAGAGGTATGTGCTAGAGGGACATGTTCGACTCTTATGCCAGCCCATCAAGCAACTTGCATGAGCAAGATCATTTATGCTCATCATAAGGTTTTGTGGAACAAATGTAAGAATGATGATCCCCATGGCTTGGGGAAAAAAAATCCACTATGAACCATTATACTCATCTCCATTTTTTGGGCAGTTTTGTCTGGGAGGTGTATTGTATACTTCCTTTCTAGTATTAGAGCACTTTGTTTGCAGGCAAGGCTTTGTGTCAGAGTGCCTAGTTTATCAGTGAATGATAGTACATGAATAAACTGCTTAAGATGTGAGTTACTGTATAGCTTAAACCTTGTGCTTATCCTGGCTGTCTCTGGCTTCAGCTATGGTGTTTAGATTAGCATATTGAGGATGAGCTGCTGGAGTAAATGTATCAAAGAATTAAACTCCTTCACAAAACTTTCCTCTGTTCCTTGCCCTGTTGATTTTTTTCTCTCTCTCTCTCTTTTTTTTTTTTTTTTCCTGAGATATTTGTAATTCTGTTGATCAATCTGACCTCTCCGTCTCATGCCACTACGGGTCATGAAGCATGCCTGAGAAATGGCTTGTGAATGTTGCCTGCTGGTTGCCCACATAAACGCTCTCTGTGTTAGCCACTGGAACACCGTGCCAGCTCCTGCAGTAACTCTTGGTGACAGATGTCACCTTTTTGGAATGGTCAAAGCCATCTGTGACACTTTTGTTTTGACCTTGTATTGATTAGCCCTTTGTTTTTCTAAGGTTCTAGCAAATAATGATGCTAATCCAGATAAACCAAGTAGCAGCTGAAGGTCAGCATTATCTAGATGCCATCCTCCAGCTACCTCCTGATGGGAACTGAAATGTACCAGAAAGATTGCTTATGGTTTTAGCATACATTTATGAGGGACTTATGTATTGATATCATCTCTAAATGCTGATTTTGATCACTGCAGTTAATTGTGCATGATTTCCCAAAAGATGTAAAGATGAAACAATTCATTTAAATACAGATAAATTACACAATTTGAAAGTTGCAGACTGATTTCAGTCTCTGTTACACCAGACCATTTGTCTTGGACTCAGTGTTTAAGTAGTGCTTTTTAAGCAAGTATAGAATAGAAAGTATAATAGAGTGAAAACAACAAAGTTGATACTGTAAGAAGCCACATATGGATAGGTGCATGTGAGCCAGCAATTTGTACTAGATGGCTAAAGCTTAACAGTTCCACACTGCAGTATAGTTTTGGTATTTTTAATGGCAGATATTGACCTAGTTTTAGTACTTGTGCTGTGAGAAGTAACTAAACCCTGTCCCTGCAAACCCAAACATTTCTATTTCTCATATAAGGGTGAGAGAATTTGAGACCAATAAAGTTTTTGCACTATTTCATTGGAACTAAATTTTCATTGCCCATTGGCAGAAAAGTCTTTTTAACTACAGCCTAGTCTTTTACTTCCCAGTGAGCTGGAAATCAGAGTTAATGAGGTGAGAAACTCTGGTGCCCTTTTCTTGGAAACATGCTACCTTTTGTCCTTAATGTTACAGGGTGGCTATCAGGAAAAACTCAACAGCACTACACAACTAAAGAGTAAAGCAGTTGTGCTCTCCCTTGCTTTCTTAAGGGCAAGAAATTTTCAGTCTATCCCTAGTTTTAGTTTTGGGTTTGTTTTTGTTTATTTAAAAAAAAATAAAAATCAGAAAGTATTGAATCACATTCCCTAAGACCAAAATATACAAGCTTATAAAAGTTTTAAAGTTTTAGGATGTAGAGCTGGCTGAACTCATGGACTTCAGTTTCTAGTTTTAGTTACCATGTTTAAACATTGTGGCTTGGGACGCTTTTCTGCCCTTCAACTACCAATAAACAATGTCACTTCTGTACCATCTCTGAACTGCAGTAGGATTCCTTGGATGTTCAAGGCCATGTAAAACAGAATGGGAAATACTTTAAACCTTACAAGAGTTGCCATGGTTTGTTCTAAGACAAGAGCTTTTTCATTTAGTACTGTACATTGCTTTATGTTGAAGGTCTACACCAAACACTCAATCAGCAACTTCCACTATAGCTGCTGAGTCAACAAAGTGTAGAAGCAGAGGGCAGCTGTGTCATACTAAATAGCTTTCTTTGCAGGTCCTCTCTTTCCTGAATCTCTTTGTACCCCTGATCTTATTGATTTTATAGGCTCTGCTAATTTAGCAGTCTTTTGAGCTGGTGATCATAATTAAAATACACAGCACAGCTTGAGTAAACAGGTCCATTTTTGGCTGTCCAATGGCAAATAAACACAGTTTTGGCAAGTTGTGCTACTTTAATGCTTTTCTATGGTGGCTACAAAGCCTGAAGAGCTATTGCAGTATTATGCAGAAAAGGGGAGTTATTCTGTATTATGTTTAGCTCTATATATTTTTGCATGTATCTCTGAAATTATTGTAGGAAGCACATAGACATTGACAGGATTCAAGATAATTTTTATTATGCCTACCTAAGTGCAGTCTTCTTATTTTTACTAATGAGGTAAATATTTATGCTTGATTTTTCCTCAGCAACTATCTCAAAGTAGCTGTGTCACACAGTTGGCAGAGTGTATTTGAAATTAAGATGTTTATTTTAAAGTTCAGTGGGAAAATACAACTGCAGTGCAGAAAGTTGCACATATTACACATTGGAAATAATTATAAAAATCTATGCCAGAATAATGTGATGAAAAAACATTTAAATGAATGACAAATTAACTGTTCAAAGTTCTGGTGATGTCAAAGGTAAGGCTGTGGGGATAAGATGAATTCTCTTCCTTCGTGCACATGCGCTGCAAGTCTTAATGATCCCCTCCTTGCATCTTGTCATTTTAATGCTGCAGACAGTGGGCAAACCCTGTACTCCTTGTTAATTTATGCCTACCCTTGAGGGAATAAACCCCAATATCACTACTCTCACCTGGGATTACAGTGCGCTCTTGTGCAGGCACACAGATTCTGTTCATACCCCAATATGACAACAGAAGCTGGGCAATAACCAAAATCCCTTATTTTTATCCTTACACGTTCCTGTCCCAGTTACTCTTTCCTTAATTTAGCTGGAATGTAGAACAAATAATTCTGCTTTGTAAGATTAATATTGTGACTGCAAGGGATTTGTGTTTTCCCTTTCTGGCATGACCCTGCAGCCCCCTGCCCTTGAGCAGTTTGCTGGTGGTGGCTGGGCCACTCGCTAGGGTGAAGCCCTCTCTCTTGGGCTGTGATCACCCAGACGAGGGTGATGGCCACCATCTGCTCTCTGCTCTGGCAGGTGGAAAAGTTTTTATGACAAAACCCACTTTGGGTCTAGGAATTCAAGCTTTTAGCATTCCTGATGAAGTCCACAGGGATTTTACAGTATTAGACAAAGTTCTCTACTAAATCATAATTGTAATTAATTTTAAAATTACATGCAGTCAGTTCTGAAGTAGGACAGGTACTTGAAGTCAAGTATGGAAGAGAAATATAGTGATCCAAGATTGTAGAATCATAGGATGGTTTGGGTTGGAAGGAACCTTAATGATTGTCTATCTCTAACCTCATTGCCATGGGCAGGGACATCTTTCACTAGACCAGGGTGCTCAGGCCCCGTCCAGCCTGGCCTTGAACACTTCCAGGGATGGGGCAGCCGCAACTTCTCTGGGAAACCTGTTCCAGTGCCTCACCACCCTCATAGGAAAGAATTTCTTCCTAATATTGAACCTAAATCTACCCTCTATCAGTTTAAAGTCCTTCTCCCTTGTCTTATCCCTCCCTGACCTTGTAAAAGATACATCTTTAGAATGCAGTGAGAAGGAATGACTGGTGTTGGTGAAACAACTGATGTGATCAGTTTTAGCAGCATGTTTTTCTGTCAGTTTTACCCATCCAGCACCAAGGATAAAATAGATTTAGTGGAATTCTGGGTATACCATGATTCATCTGGCTAGAGAACTTAAACATGTCTGAAGAATTTATTTTCTTTTTACTTTAAACTGTATTTAAACTTAATCTTTCAGGTCAGTGCAGACATTATTTGCATATTATGTAATCCCATGCAAAAATTTCTTCCATCTTATTTCTAGCTAGAATACCAAGATCAGTTTGCTGCCAGAACATCGACTACTGTTTGATGGCTTTATTGGATTCAAATTATACTGTAAAGTAGATTGGCTATGGTGGAAAGCCTTTCTTTTCTTAGATAAATATTTTGTATCTGAACTCACTTGTAAAGCTCATTTTACAAGAGAGATGCTTCAGAGAAAAGTGTTATCACCCTCAATGTGACTTTACATGCAAGTGAAGTGTATGTAAAAACCGATGTTTTTTCTTGGATAGGTTCATAAGACAAGCCTCAAGCTGGGAAGTGCATTTCTGACCAGTCCAGCTTTTGTTTTATTGGGATGCAACTGTTGAGTTTTTTCCCACTGCTGAAGCCTGTAACTGGGTCAGGGTGATTTTCAGTCTCCTTGGCCTTCACTTGATTTGTGGATTGTCGTGGTACAATCTGAAATGTAGCAAAGCGATTAAGGAACTTTTGGGCCACACTATGCTCTGTATTTTTCCAGTTAACCTTTCACTAAGTGTAAATCCACTTTTGGGATGATAGACCTTGATTAATTATTCCCTCTATTGATCACTATAGTTGTAGGACGTCTGAGGTATAATTCCTTTTTTTTTTTTTCACTGACTATCCTGTCTTTGTGAGCTAACACTTTGCAGAAGAAGCGTGCAATCATTACATACATAGGAGCAAAAAGAAGTTCTTCAAGAATGTCCTGCTGTGACATTATCTTCTTCTCTCTCTTTCACTGTGGAAGACAGCAGCTGAATTTGCACTCTATCTGAGAGCTGAGAAGTCAGGCTCTTTCATATGACCCACAACCATTTCCAGAATTGTCTGAAGAATAGAAAGTGACTTATTTCCCCTTCTTGTTACCTGGATGACAGGATGCAGACTGACCAGATTTATGTCTTTTTTTTTTTTTTTTTTTTTTTTTTTTTTTGTGGAGAGTTTCTCAGGCAGCAAGATATGCTGTCTGTTTTAGCCTTACCTACTGTTTGTGTTCCTACATGTTTCGAATGGACAATGCATGCCTAATTTAGGAGTACTAGGGAAGCTATGTGATATAAATGAGGTTTGCAGTATCCTTTCTTTCCTGCTTGTGAAGATCTCAATGTGAACGATCATATTTGTTTTTATAGGACAAGATGTGCTTAGTTGTTCTGCAAGATTATTTATGAAGTGAATGCCAGCAGAAGAGTTAGCTCTCTGAGAAGCAGTGTTCAGGTCTGAGCTACTACCTTCAGCGCAGGAATACTATCACTGTCAAAAAGTGGAGTTTTTTTGCCCTTTGACCTACAAATTTCTTATAGCATACCTTTCCTATTATTTACATTTTTTTGTATGTATATAACAGTGCACAATGCAATCTTCACCATTATGTCTTTAAATGTCTGGCATTTCAACTTGAAAGTCCGGAGAAAGTGCATGCATCATAACCTTTTCATAGAGGGAAGGAATGTTTCTGAATATTATAGCTGCGTTGAATCTGCAGTACTTGTTACTCATTGCAGGGAAGTCCTTGGATGCTATTGAATAGAATTCAAAGAGGACTTCTCAGAATTATTGATATTCAGACCAATAAATATTCTGGCATTTATCACTTGAGAGGATGGTCACTCTTCACCTTTCAGGTATGTTGCAGCTAGAAGCCTTGTGCAACCACTACACCAACTGTGTCACCTTTTTGGCACAGATGTTGAAATTGCCTGTTCCTATAAGTATGCTTTGTTTCACAGTTTTATTTTTACAATCACTTTGGCTCAGACAGAGGTTGCTTGACATATGAAATACTGGTGATGTAGAAATAATGGCAATCTAAAAAGGCTTGGATTGTGCGTGTTAGTTAATTGCCAATGTCTTTGCTTCCTTACTGCAAAGAAATATTTTTTACAAGTATTAAAATAGTGTGTTTCCACTGGCTAATGGATTTATTGGATGCCTAATGGATATTAGATCAATTTCCTATTAAATGAAGAAGAATGAATCTGAGTATACAATGAGACTAGTGAGCAGCAGTGCTTATTTTTAGATTACACTTTTAAAGCTAAACACTGTCTTTAAGTCCAAGATGAAGGTGTCATTTCTTTCATTACATTTTTACACTTGATTTCTTTTGGCAGGTTAAGACAGCAACTTTACATGCAATGGATGATTGGTTGGGAGATTGTGAATTCTGGCTTTCAGGTTACTTCATTTTTAATAAATCATTTATAGAAAAAGTGGTTTTCTGAATTTTTCTCATTAGTCTTCATTTTTTCTGTCCTTTTTTTATTCCCTTTTAAAAAAGTCTGCGCTAAATATCAGCAATCTTCTTTCAAATTCATGGGTGCAACTAACCCCTCAAAAAAAGTGAATGACCACTCTTTGGTCATAGCTGTGGTTAAGAATTTAGCTTTAACTATGAATATAATGCTAAAAACCTTGTTTTTAAGCCTAGAGAGAGGTTCCTGCCCATATTAAGGTCCCTTTCTGTCTCCCTAGGAACACAGGGAGTTCATCACTGGGTGCGCAGAGGTCCTAGTTTCTGTACAAGCCACGGCAGCCAGTCCTACAGTGATCCCATGTTGTGAAATGTTCTCTGGTGCTTGTCAGATCTGGAAATAATTTACTGTGCCAGGGGTCAAAATGCCTTCTCACTGCCACCATGGTTGTGAGCACAAATGAAACTTTACCTTCGTTCTGCTTTGCTCAGTAAAGGCAGTGGACTTCCAGCTACTTTAGGACCTAACCCAGTGGGCTTGCCATTTATGTACTCATGTAGGTTTTTTCTTCATTCCTTTTGCTGCTAGGAATCAAATATTTAATCACTTACAAGAATTCTTTTCAGATTTCTAGATGTGTGAGAAGACATCAATCAAATTAGGGGCACTTGCTGGCAATCATAAGGACTTGATCTGCTGCTAACAGAGCATGAATGAATTTGGAATAACATTCAGCAGTCCAGGAAAAAAAAGGTTAAACTGAACAGCTTGCAAATTCCTCTTCCTGTTCCCTTTCTCCTCACCATGTTTGCTCTTGAGGATGACAGATGTAATCCACAGGAGTCAGATTTTCTTAAAAATGTCAATCCATTTAAGCCAGGCTGCCCTTCATAGGAGTTAGGGAAGCACTGAATTTCTTCTAATTTATTTTCATTTTGGCTCATGTAATGCTAGATACAAAACTGAAAAGAAAAAGAAGTTTGGTTTGAATTAATTAGACACGCTTTTGTTATATCCAGAAGAAAAGAAGTTGGTGGCTTTTGCGATTTGCCTGTTTCAAAGTGCAGTAGTGTAGTGTCTCACTTGCTCTTGCTGTCTTATTATATTGCCATGGTAAAGCAAGTTAGACTCCCAAAAATCCATAGCTGGTGACAGGGTTTCAAAGCTGACAGAGAGAATGGGGGGAGGCTGCTCTAAAACTTGCCTGGCAATTGGAAGTGTTTGATGGTATAAAAACAATTTTGGAGCTTCCTGCAATTGCTGGCAACCTGAAGTGTTAGATGGGAAAAGTAGTTTTCAAGGAACAAACATTTTTTTAAATCGGATCAATACCTCAAACCCTACAAAGTTGGTTTTGAAGGATTTCTGAAGATCAGGCATAGGTCTAAGGGAGTCGTGGAGGCATGCAATCATCTACAGATGTCTGACATGGTAAAGAAAGCCATTACTTTCCTGCAGCAGCTGGGGACAAGCCACCATGTCAGTTTTACTTTGGTGACTTTTATGAGTAATGATTTTATTCCAGGTATGAAATTCCTCATCGTTTGCTATTGAGATTTAATTATGTAGTAAAGTTTCTCTTGTTCATGTTTGAGTGAATGGTAGTACTGACCCCACTGCTCTCTCTCTCTTGAAACTTTCACAGATTTGGTTTGAGAACAAAAGGCAGGTTCTAGGTGCTCTTCCTTTAAAATGCTGGAATCGGATCCACTGCTGATAATCCACCCCAGAGTGTGGTATTAGAGCTGTGCTATGTCTTTCCATGTCCTGAAGTGCGTGAGGATATAGATGTTTTTATCTACCTCAGGTAAAACAGCCTGGCACTGGTAGCATTGGTTAACCCCTTCAGCTGCTTTACCCAATTCATGCTATGACCATGATAGCATGATATGTTATTTACCAGATCGAGCTACTCCTCAATCTGGGGGGGTCTTTTTTTAGAAACTACATTAACATGTGTGCTGCAAATATCATTTAGCTACAGAACAGCAGATTACCAGTCAGTGAGATATATTACCTCATTTACTCATTAAAAGTACAGCACAAAAAGTGAGTAAATGTATCATTTCCCCACTTCTTTACATCCAGGTAAAATATTTTTGTATTGAATAATGTATTAAAAGTTTAAGTCCTCTTTCACTTGTTTAAATTTTCCCAGTAATGAGTTTTAGAAGGTTGTAGAGAAACTGCAGAAAGCGACTGTTTTGCCCCTCAGGCTTATGAAGAAAGGCTTGTGCTGCACAAATGGGAGAGGGAATTAAGCCATTTCCCAGAGCTGATCACAGAGGAATGAAGTTGCTTGTACATGGTAGGGCTTACCTGCCCGTTCTGCAAAATAAAACTTTAACTTGGGTAGAAGCCTCCTCCAAGAGAAGCCAGTGAAATCCTTCACCTTACACAGGGTGTTTCAGTTGTCAGCTGCAGCTAGGAGTTACCCAAAACCAATGTGTTGAGACTTTCTGCTGCTGTCTCTTACTTGGTACAGCATTTTAATAAAAACCAGCAACAGTAGCTACCATGAGGATTGGTGACCTCATAAAGTGGAAGCTCCAGCCGTAGATCTAGAAAATGGATGGAATACAGCAAGTCTATATTTTTATTTCATTTTATTGTATGTTAATATACTGTATATTATTGTATTTTACTTTTTCATTTAAGGTGGCACGTGGGACAAAGAAGTGGTAGGAGAAAAATCTCCATCAGTTTGCATCTTTGAAAGAAGTACAAATCTTTCTCACTTGTCATAATATCTGCGTATATTTGCTGGTTCTTAACACAATATAAGAGGTGTCTTTCTGGATCAGAGCAGCTGTTTGTCTAGTGTTCTGTCTTTGCTGGTAGCAATGGAGATGCTGTTCAGGGCAACCATGAGAGCCCTGACCTCCTATTTGCCCATTCCTCTCCCAGTTCCCCAGAATCATTGAATTAGAAATGGTAGAGCATGTTTTGTAACTGAAAGTAGGTTATTCTAAAATGAAATATGAATTCAATTATATTGCATTAATTTTCTATAATGCCATTCATTCCTCCCCCTCTTTAACTAAAATTTGTTCACATAAGAATTGTAAATTTGACTGTTTTGGGATGACCTATGCGAAAGTGACAACTTTTGTCTCCTAATATTCACAGTTAGGGATCACTCACAGTCACCTGATTTAAGTTTATCTTTATATTAACTTGTTGACACAGGTTTTGCGTTCTGAAACCTATCTTGTGGTAGGTGATATGTTAGGTGAAAACTATCACCTATCATACAGGTGGGAGATATGAGTTCTCATGACTCTCAAGATGATGCAAAGCTTACAGACCTATCCTTAGCCAGGAGAAACCCGAGTGTTGGTAGTTTTATGCAATTTCTAGTTGGCACAGGTTTAACTAATGCATTACCATTAGTTGTCACTGGCTCACTCATGCATTCATGTCCTTTTAAATTACTTTTGCATGTGCGCCTACAGGCTCCAACAGGCTCCTTGAAGTAATGTAAATGAATAAATCAGCCATAGGTCTCCACAAAACTATTACGTCAGAGGTGTAAATGGTTTAGTGAGAAAGCACTTATTTAGTATAAAATATTTGTCTCAAGCTTCTTACACCTACTGTACAACTAACTTTTTAGCTGCTGTTAAAAACGCTTATTTTTATGTGTGATAGACAAAGCACCTGTGTGAAAGCTGAGGGATCTATAGAGAAGAGCTTGTGAGCTCTGTGAGTTAAAAATGAAGTTTGGGATAGGAAACAGTCATTTTAATCATGGTTGCTGCTAGGGTTGTTTTGGGTTTTTTTTTTTCCCTGTAATCTGAGTGGCTGGGAGAAAAATGACATGATTACAGTTAATTATAACTAATGCTGCAGCGCTTTATCACAGACTAACACAGAGTTCAGAGAGTTCCACCAGCAGTTAGGTACATCCTTAGGAAGCAATGTGACTTTGTTTAAAATAGTTGTATTGTTTCTTGGTATCTTACAAAATCACCACATTGCTTAATAAGTATGTCTGATAGGGTGCTGAAAACCAAGGCTGTAGCAAAAGAAGGGGTATTTCAGCATATGTATGTAGGTGTTAGAACTATAAAGTGTCTTTTAAAAATATTTTTGGGAAAAAAGCAGGAACACAGAAGTGTCACCAAAGCATGAAACTTTGTAGTTAGTATGACCGTGGTTCAAGTAACTGTTTCAGCTTATTTTATAGGCATCCAGAGTGGAAAAATAATCACTACAGAGCATAGGCAGAAATAACTTGATGAGGATTTCAGAGGGAGGAAGACATCTTTTAAGATAGTAACTGTTGCCTCAGTCAATTAGTAATAATTAAGGCATGTTACAGCACATGATTGCTGCCTTTTAGTAGGTAACTCTTAATCCTGCTTATGCTTCTGTGTTGTGATGCACAAGTTGGTTTTGTGAGTTATACCAGCGGGAGAATGTGTCAATGACTTGCTTCACAGATCACCTGATTTGTGAAATGACACTGATCTGAAGCCTTAATAGGAGAAATGTGGCAGAGAAGAGAGGAGCAGATACATTGAATTATTTCCTAAACATTCTTAGGAGGCTTCAGATACAAGCACATGGGCTGTTTCTCTGGCAGGACAGCCATGGTGGGAAAGTGCTGTACATAGAAACATAGAATAGTAAGGGTTGGAAAAGACCTTGAGATCATCTAGTTCCAACCCCCCTCAAACACCTCCCATGAAATCATATCACCCAAGGCTATGTCCAACCTGGCCTTGAACACCTCCAGGGATGGAGCATTCACAGCTTCCCTGGCCAGTCCCTTCCAGTGCCTCAGCACCCTTACAGTAAAGAATTTCTTCCTCATATCCAATCTAAACTTCCCCTGTTTAAGTTTGAA
>JANRGW010044758.1:0-30080 GCA_024733675.1 Psilopsiagon aymara
ATCTCAGTCTCCCCTCTGGCAGTTAAAGCCATTCCCCTGTCCTGTCCCTCCATCCCTTGTCCAGAGCCCCTCTCCAGTTTTCTCACAGAGCCCCTTTAGGTACTGGGAAGCTGCTGCAGGTGAATATTCAGTGTGACAGTTTCAATTCCTTAAGAAAAAGTTTTTCCCTGAAAACAGCACATTTGGTGCTGGGCAAGGGTGGGAGGTGCAGCTTTCACCCTGCTGAAGTGGCTGTCTAATGCCATGGCACAGGAAAACTGATCATTCCTGTCCTATCTCAGTGTGCACATGGAGAGCTTTGCTGGGGCTCTGTGGTAGTGCCTTGCGGAGTGAGGCCACGCGTTTTGCTTTTAGAGGTGTGCAAAGGACAGATACTGCATAAAGAAAGTGACATATTAATAAGGTGATAAGCTGCAGAACAGAAAGCTGGATGGGCTTCACGTTGAAAGGTTAATTAAACCAGCAGAGCCTTCATGCGTCGTGCCCCACAGAATTGCCACAGCTCTTTTCCCTTTAAATATTTTGTGTATGGAATTAAACCTCAGTCCCCTCCCCTTAGACAGGCAAATAAATAAATAAACGTGGTGAATCCAGTCAACCATAATTCCAATTAGTCCCAGCTGTTATTGCCCCATCCTTTAAGGCCCTGTCTGCAGCCCTCAGAAATAAGTTACACATGGCCTCATGCAAGGAGACATGAAATAATTGCTTCATTCTGAATGGAGAGCAGCTAATTTTGCTCATGTATTATTCAGAAAGACAGGGGCATCATGTAATAATTCCTGACTTGTTCAATATTCGCAGGAATGGTGGAGAAAGAAAAGTATTTGCAGCCACCCCAAGTGCAGGAACCGCGGCTCTGGGCAGAAGCTCTCCCTGTTCCGCTGTTCATTTTTAACAGCATTCCCAAATCACGCTGCAGTGAAACTGCTTTTCACAGGTCAGATTCATTTTGACTGGAGCTATAGGCAGAGCTCTTCCCGAGCCAATGTGCCCTGCTACTGATTTAGCAGGAATAGATAATGTCACTGGAAATAAATGACTCTTTAGTATTTCTTCTTCCACTGTTTTTCTCCTAAAGAAAGGAGGAGTGACTTTGGTGGCTCAGTTGGCAATCAAGTCAGTAAATGACTCTAAGAAAATCTGTTTGGAGAGGATGTCTCTAATGCTGACAAACAAATTCATGTGTCAGCTATTTATGGCCACGCACATTGTAAAGAAACTCTCAAAAATGTGCTTCGTGATCTAATGAACTCGCAATGAGTTTAAAAAAGAAGATGTTGGAAATTGTCATTTGTTAATGAAGAAGAGAAAGAATAAAAGCTGGGATAAAAATAAAAGGAAAATCAAAGGAGGGACACTGTAATGAGAGATTACAGTGGGTGGGCTCAGACACATCTGCATGCCAGCTTTTAATGGAAAGAAAAATGATTAAAATCTTATATAAGTTCTTTGTATAAAGTTCAGGTTCCCAGCTCAAGAAGTTGAGTGTGTGCAGATGGAGCGTACTGCAGCTGATGACAAAGAGCCCAACAGAACAAGTTTCCAGCTAACAGCATGAATATTTACTAAGTAGTCGTATACAGGGACCCTGAAATCAGTCAGCACATGGCAGGCTGCCCGATCCACACAAACCAACAGAAAACAGATAAACAGCTGAGCAAAACCAGGAGGATGAAGTCCACTCCCCAAGTACCAGTGTGATGCAGAAGTTTCTAAGGCATCAGAAATCAGCTGAAGGATCACACGTGTTTTCAGAGCACACAGAGGCTGGCTAGCAGATGCATGTCAGTGCCTGCACGCTTGGAATGTCAGGTGCCCGTTTCCAGCCTCTCTCAGTGACTAATTGCAGCCTTTGCTGTTACCACAGTACTGCTATGATTCTTCAGAACAGTAACGCTCTGTTCACGGACTGCTGAAAACTTCATTTACTTATTGCATTGCTTTCAATAGCAAAACGCTATGGAAGCCAAGGGTGACCCACTTCTTTCCCATAAACAGATGGTCCTTCAGCAGAGGAAGGTCAAAAAACTCTGCTAGAAGAGTTGGTGTGTAAAACCTCCTGGCCACCACGCCAGCTCAGTGCTCAAAGTTCACACAAAGTTCTCCATGGAAATCGAGTGAGCTGCAGGATGCAAGCCAGCAGGATCAGACCGTGTCTTATGGATGAACCACCCAGCTGGGATAACTTGCTGCATCTTCTTCTCTGTTGCATTTCCCAGTCTCAGGTATCTCACTGCAACTTAAGGGCTGAAGTAATACATTAAAATGACATGTTGTATTAAAACTGAAAGACATGTATGCATGATACGAGCCCTGGACATAGAGCTGAAGAAAACACTGCCATGAAACTCATGTCAGAATCTCTCAATTTGGACATCCTGAGACTACATATGGATCAGCATCAAGTGAGAAAGCAGAGATGTGCCTTGCTGAGAGACCATTTTCAAGCTGGATGCATTGCCCCTGTTTTCACCCATATTCCCAGTGCACAGTACTCCTCCCAGTGTTGCTTCTACCGTGGTGCAGATCTGGTTTCTGCAAACACTGAGATTTCTCTTCCTTGTTGAACATGTTATGAGATACTGCAGGAAATAAAAGCACATTGTCAAGTCACCTTCTTCTATTTATGTAATTCTTATCCTCTCAACTTTCAGAAATAAGCAGTGATTTTAAGGGTTTCTGCATTGGAGTGCTCAGTGTTAGGTCTCACAGAGCACCCTGTGAGCTGCAGGAGCCTCAGCCTGAATTTCTTCTGGGGTCTTGCAGGTATCAGCTTAGCTGGGGCTCCCCAGGAGGCTTGAGCTCACCCTCCAGCCTGCTCCTGCCCCAGCCCCTCTCCTCTTCCTGCATCAGTGCTCAGCACAAGCAGAGCAGTGAGTCCAGCTCAGCCCATCCCATCCCATCCCATCCCAATACAGTCCAGCCCAGCCCAGCCCAGCCCTGCATGCCTGCTCACTCCCAGACCTTGAGCCCATCCCACCAAGCCTTCCCTCCAGCAGCTCCCTGGGAAGCCTCCCACCACTCCCAAAGCACCATTCTTGATCCCAAACACCGCTCCAGCCTCTGCCACCTCCAATGTGCCCAAGCACTGGCTCAGGCTGACCAAGGGCCTCCAAAGCAGCCAACAGCCACCTGGGGCCAGTGGGTGCTAAAACCTGACCATAGCATTGAGCTCAGCTCAGAGTTTTCTGCAGCTCATACCTCTGGAGCCAATCCATACTGCCTGTAATTTGGGATGGATGCTCGGTCCCAGCTCTAACCCTCCTTTAGCAAGGAGACACCACTTGGCTCCAGCCTCAAATGCGAGCTCGTGTAAGGATTCAGCTATGCAGAGCAGTCTGCAAATCCCTCCCAGCACAACAGGCAGTTTTGCTCACTGAAAAGCGGCCAGAAACTCTTCACAAATGTATATGCAATTATTCTCATGTTCCCTGGCCTTGCGTGAACCTCAGAAGTGTCCGTGGTGGAACAAGCATCCAGCACGGCAGTGATCCCAGCGATGGGGCACAGGCATCCCCTTCATCCAGACCCACCACGGCATTCCACTTGGGCCGCCTGCTCCAGGGAGTAAGGCAGGGTGGAAGGAGGAATGAGGGGGTTTCCCCCCAAAAAAGCACAACAGGAGTTTCTTTCCTCATCATCACCATCAATGGGGCTGTATAAATTGTCCCCATGGTTAAATTTCCATGACTCAAGAGCACATCACGACGTGGCTCTGAACAGTCCCCTCTTCCGTGATCCCTCCACCCGCTGGCTTTAGGAATATTGAGTTACATTTTGATCCGCGCCCTGTCGCTGCTCATCTCGCCTTGTTTCCGCTCTCAGCTGCTGAGAACATTCTTACAGAGTGTCAGGTAAGGCTTTATCCCCTTAAAAAACAAATTAGAAAAGCCATCTGGACTGCTCTTTAAACCCAGCCCGAGCTCCTCCAGCTGTTGTGTGACCTCATCCTTTATTAATTCCGTAGCCTCGTATTTACCATTGAGATCAACCCTACAAGTGTATAATTTCCTGATTTCTTTCCAGCTACATTATTAAAGATTGGGGTTAGAGATTCGCTCCCCTCGTGTTCCTCGATAACCTTCCTCTCTTGCAGGAGTTGTTAAGGAGCAGATGATGCATCACAGGTTCCTTTATAGCAACAATAATTGTTCTGCTTCAGAAGCAACCGTGCCTTATATACTGCAGCTATCCTGAAATTGTTTTTCTCCTTCCCCTTATTGCTAAGGAAGATATTGGCACCAGAATGTGATTTGAGAGCTCATGTTCTCTTATTTTCCCTCCTACCTGCAGCCAGTGCAGATGCTACGTTCGTGGTGCCACCACTGACATCTGTGTAACCGAATCCCACGTTATAAACAGGAAGCAGCAGTGACAGCAGCAATTTCAATAGGTGCTTTTCTTCTGCTGAAGCCATTATTTCAGACAGGATATATAAATCACACTGTGTCTGATGTGTCCAGTTCCAAGTCTACGGCCAGCCTCAGCTACCTGGATACACCCCAGTCATTTGCCTCGCTGACAGCTTGGCTGCTTTCCCTGAGGCGTTTAGAGCTGGCAATTCTCTGGTTTGGGGGAGGAAGAGGGAGGGTGATAGTCACTACAAAAGACCAGAAGATGATTTTTGTGTCTGTCAGCTAGGGCCGTCTGCTGCTGCAGGAGCAGAAGCATTCACGAACACTTCCAATGTGAGCATGGGGTCAGGATCCAAATTCCAAACTGGTTTTCCTGCTCCTCTGCTTGGTGCTTGCTCTGTTTAATTCTGGCCACTGGTCTCCAGTCTTTCACCTCGTAGCTGGTGGGTGTCAGACCACAGTGCTCAAAAGCCTTGGCCAAAGGAGCCTCCCCTTCCACTCTGTGATGCTGCGCTATAGCCACCATCACCTTCAGAAGTAAAGCTGAAGTGTGAGTAAGTATAATCCCTTTCCTGCTGAAGCAGCACTGCTCTTCCACTGAAGCACCACGGGTGAGTGGTGCCCACTGGCTCGGAAGCAGGGACCACTTCCCTTCTCACAGTGGGAACCTGGTAGTTAAAAATTGCAGAAATAGACAGGAATAAAGAAAAAACCTCATGTGAAATATATGAAATCTAGATCAGGGTGAGAAATCTCACTGGTTACAATATATAGGATTTACAATCCATTTATAATCAAATGTCTTATCTCACAGAATCATAGAATCCCAGACTGGTTTATGTTGGAAGGGACCTTACAGCTCACCCAGCTCCAATTCCTGCCACGGGCAGGGACACCTTCCACTGGAGCAGCTTGCTCCAAGCCCCATCCAACCTGGCCTTGAACACCGCCAGGGATGGGGCAGCCATACTCACGTGGGTCCTCAAATGACTGCGCAAGTGGTAACACACCAGAAATTACAACATTTCATTACTCCTGGCTTGCAGAGGAGGGAGAGGAAAAGAAGCCTCATCCAGGGACTTAGGTGAGAGCTGTGTGAGGATGGCCTAGCCACCAGCTCACCTTCCAGGGGAGTATCCAGCCTGCCTCTGGGAAGTGTCAGCTCGGGCTCTATTAGAAGCACAGAAATTGCATTTAACCTATCAGCAGACATAAAATAAATGGGAGATTTATAAATATTTGCATCCTGTAATTGTCTTCAGGGAGGATCAGGTGGGTTCAACTGCACCGGGGCCGCTCTTCTGGGAGGAACAGCAGAGCTGTTAACAGGTTTCATTTCCACCACTCAAGCAGCTAATGTGCAGTCCTTTAGTCTGATCACACTTCTGCTTCAAAATGGCACTTGACGAGGGAGCACCTCTAATCCAGCATGTTCTTCCAACATTTTGCATGGGAAATGACTTTCCAGACCATCTGAAAGCTGCTGGGCTGAGTCTGACTGTTAGGAGATGGTACTCCCAAGTGATAGGAAACAACCTATATGGCTCTTTGTGGGGAAGAGGAAGCAAACAGCTGGAAATTAATGTGGACTCGCTATTGATCGGCAAACTCTTTCTGGGAACAGCAAAGGCAGCTGAAATGGTCTGGGTCAGACCCCTTAATGTCTTGATGGTTTTCAACCCTGTGACACAGGATAAAGCTACATCTTGACTTTAAAGCCTCTGCTCTTCAGTCAGAGAATGAACAAAATATTTCTCTTGTCAATAAGTAATAGGGAAAAAAAGATGCTCATCCTAAGAAATGCAAACTGCCCTCTCTTCTGCATGCTGAGGGTCACCATTTTTAGCACTTTCATATATTATGGGCATATTTAATTGATTCAGAAGCTGTCAGTCTGGTCCCAGTGAAGCCAGTTGTCTTTCGGCCTCATCTCCAACACAAACAGGACTTCACAGATAAACACTCTGCTCTAACTCTGCACATCTTTGGCTCAGACAGAGAAGTCTGTTGTTGACGTGACTGTGGAAACACAATGTGGGGTAAGGGATGAAATACCAAGGGAAGATTGGAGAATTTTAATAATGCCTATTTTTATATCCACTGGATGCCAACCATCTGAGCTAATAGAATGTAATTGGAAGACTAGATTTAGTCATTTTCTTTATTATTAGGGCTTGTTGTACTTCTGTCAACTCCAAAATACTCATTACATGTAATTAGGAAGAAGATTAGAGTGCCGTTAAGATGCGGAATAATGATGCAGCTCTGAAGGGCCAGTGGAAAAAACAACCCACTCAGGAAAATGTCTCAAAAGTGCTGAGCAGAATTGGGCATTAAAAAAAGAGATAAAGACGAGAGCTGGTGCTAAATAATGAAGATGAGACTTTGAAGTGGGAAAGAGTTGATATGCAGAATCAAAGCGTTTGATGACTATACCTCCCTCTAAAATGAATCCCCTGTTATTTAGACGGCTGAAGTAACATTAGTAGGATAATTCCCTCTGTGTCTTTTTCATAAACTCCCACCCCAAATAGCATAATTAATTTCACAGTTGTACCAAAGAATAATAAGAAAAATCCATCCTTTGAGAGGTGGGAGGTAATTTCTATCTGATAGAAACTGGGATTAGACACCGCACGTAAGACTTTCTGATCGTTTGTGCGCCAGAAGTTGTCATATTGTACCTGACCAACAGCTGATGGGATGACACTGAACAAGCTGATGTTTCACCCTGATTTCCTTGAGAGTGGTCCAATTTATCGAATCAAAATTCCAGATTAGCTGTTACATTAAATAAGCTTTTTATATTTCAGAGTAATGTAGGCCAGAATGCACAAAACAGGTAAGGGGACAGCTGACAGTACTGAAGTTGTACACAGAAAGGTTAAGAAGGAAAAGAGGAGAGCTCCTGTTGAGGCAGTGGATAGAGGGCAGGGATGGAGCAAGCCCGTATCTGTAGCACCACACAAAGCAGCTCGCCACGAGGCATTACCAGTGTGGGAATCTGTTTCTGGTTCTATCATCAACGCTCCATATGGCATCAGACAAATTATTCAGGGACAGATTCACTTTTCCAATGGACATGTATTAAACAGCAGAAGAGCTGTTATAATGCACTCGGAGTTGTCTCACCCCAGCCAATGCCGCTGCATGCGGATCCCGTGCACAGCATCATTCCCTCCCTGACCCTAGCAGAGCTGGAATGAGACAGGAGGGAGGAGAACGTGGGGCTGGAGCAGTGTGCGCTGCGCAGAGGAGCAGGAACCATTTACCATGGGTGGGATGTGGGCTGCCCTGCCCAGCCCTGTGCTGCAGGTGAGCCCGATGGTGTCTGACTCCCACACAGGGGCTTATATTTTCAGAAGTGGGAGTGAGAAGGCTTCTGATAGTGCAGAATAGACTCAAACCATGCCCCAGTGATAAAATGCATGTGTGACTGAGTGCTGACACACAGGGAGCACATGCCTTGGGGAGAGCAGGGGCAGGAGGTTTCCTCAGCTTCCCAAAGTGTTCCTGCACCAGATCTGCCAGTGCAGTAGGGGAAGCATCAACAGCCCGGCTGAGCTTCCTCCAGCCTTGCTGCTCCCTGCATGGCTGAGGAATGGGGCAGAGGGAATCCTCTCTCATAGCAGAACCACAGCATGGTGGCCAGGGGACAGTAAATATCCTTTCCTTCCCCTCCTCCAGTCTGTGGAACAGCAGGAGCCATCTGCTTCCCTGCTGCTGCTGGAAGGTGGAACACACACCAGCCTTGCAGGGGCTGCACAGGGGGAAGCAAAGGGTGATTGATGGTGGTGATAATGATACCATGGCAGGGCTGGGTATGGACCAAAACACAGGCAATTTACCCCAAAATGGCACCACTCCTCTGAGCCCACTGCCTGCTCCCCAGGCCCCGGTGCAGACCTGGCCACTGCTGCCCACCCAGAGAACAGTGCATGGCCGGGGACCTTGCCATGGTCGGGTGGTGACTGCTGCAGCCCAATCAATCTCCTCTGCTTGTTTATAAGTATCTGTGACTCACAGACGTTTTTCCTGCTCCTTAATTGCCAGTTTCCTGAGAAACCGCTGCAGCCAGCCAATCGGCTGCGGAATTATGGCTTGGTGACTGGATGCAATTGGGAAAAATAAATACAGCGTTATTGGTAAATTGAACAGCACTTTTCTAAGTACATCACGTATTTATAAACAACACATACATCTGCAGGAACCCAGAGCCTCCTCGCCTTGCTGAAGGAGGTCTCTGAAGGTCTTATTCTGGGAAGCAGCACCCACCCTCCTCTGCCCGTCTCCCTGTGTGATGAGGGATGCTCACAGTGGGTACATCAGTGGCTGTGCCAGGGGACCACGTGCTCCCTGCAAGCTACAGCGCTGGCAGTCACCTCTGTAGCCCCAGAGAATCCCAGACCAGGAAGATGATTGGGCTGAGGATCATCACTCCTGCCAGAAAACCCACATCGCAGGGCAGAGCCTGCAGGTCAGGCAGATGCTACAGCTAAGAACGGGCAGAACAGGGCAAAGCCCTCAGCATGGTGACCTGCATGGGCAGCAGTGAGCTGCCCCCTGCTCTCCCTTTCATTTCTGAGTCCTGATTTGAATCCTGTATTATCTCCTAAACCATGCTGGCTTCCTAAGAGCCTTCTGGATTGGTAGAGTAATTTCAATAAACAAATTGAAATCCTTGTAAAAAGCACAATATAGTATTATTATTATTATGATTATTCAGCATTATTATAAAAGTGATGGACAAGATCTGAATAAGAGACAGAAGACTTTCTGCCTTCAATATTAGTCACTGCTCAGCTACAACTTTATCCAAAGCCATTAATTTGTAGCAAGAAACAAGCCTATGAAGTCACTGCAGCACAGCATGCTATTTCCTTTATTCTTTTAATATGTGATTATGTTTGGGAAGCTTGAAAGTCTTTTTTAGTAATCATTTGGTAAAGCCACTCTAATAGTTGTTAAAAGGCTAGGAAATACAATGTCGGTTAATTTTGGATGAGATCATAGGGAACTAGGGGAAGGGATATAAAAAGTATAATGGCATGAAAGAAAATGATAAGTTGGAGGAGTGCAGCACCTAAACAACTGCATGATGTGAGCAGTGATTCAGCCAGGCAGGGTAATTGGAGACTTGTGTACCGGCGAGTTTTCTCCAAGGAGCAGTAGCAGCCCACGTCCCCACGTCCCTGCGCCACGCAGCTGGGTGCCAGAACTGCCTGTCTGCAGACCTCAGATTGTGAGTACCTCTGGTATCTCAATTACTGAGCATTATGGCAGTGGCAGCATGAATCCTCTGCTCCTTCTTCCAGTGCTTGAATCACACTGATATGAAACCCTTCCATCCTCCTCCTGCTGTGGCAACGCCAGGAAACTGAGGCAGGGGGCAGAGGGATGGCTCAGGTCAGCATCCTTCTGTTGATGCGGGGAGCAGAGACGGGGCTTTGTGGGGTGGTCCACCCTGAGTAATGCCAGACAGTCCCTGTGAGTCTTGTGCATGCAAAGCGAACACCAGCACTGGTGGGCTGAAGGTAAGGAGCTTGGCACCAGATCTTCTGCCCTGGATCTGTAAATCCCTCTCTGTTTGGAGGACAGCTTTTACCAGTTGTCTAAAATTCACGTCTGCTCCAAATGCTCTAAAAGCTGCGTGTTTCAGCTGGGTACAGAATGCAGTCCTGGGCCTGGAATAATTTCAGACAGGGGTGTTGGAATTAAGGAGTTCAATTCCTTTCTTCACCAAACCAAATATGTAATTTTTCTGCAGGATGATACTTAATCTTTGTGTTTGTCCTCAGCTCTGGTGCTCAAACTGTGGTTCTGGTCAAGATCAAAATAATTCCAGCTGGGCAACACTCAGTATTTGACATTCCACCTGTTAGAAGCAAAACTGGAAATGGTATTTATGATGAAGATTAGCTCATGGCCATTAAGTGGTCTGGGCTGAAGATGGGTATTTGCTGTCAAAGAGGCGGTAGTGATTTATCGCAGCTGAATGCTTCCCTGGTTTCATGAAGTTGCTGCCACAGAGCTCTTCTGGCAGGAGTCTGTGAATGCTCCTGAGCTGCATTTCTGCACAGCTGAAGAACTGGCCCCAAAGCGCTTTTGTAAAGACAAGAAGGGAGGTCTCGCACTTCCCCTTTCTCAGCCTGAGTTGTCAGAATTACTCGGTACTGGAGCAGTATCAAGTAGCTGGGGGGAAAGGAAATGAATTGTTTCTACAGTCTTCAGTGGTCAAAGAATGAGGGGTCTGAACCAAATCTGACAGTTGCAGAAAACTCAAACCAGCTGCTAAGCTGTATATTAAGAATATTCCCCTGCAAGTGATGGCAGCGCAGAACAGAGCCCATCTGTGCTGGACCAACACACAGGGCCCATTGCTCCAGGACGCCCTCTCTGCCTTGAACATCAGCAGGCAGAGAATGCTCACACGCTCACACAGCCGCACTAAGCGTTTTCCCCAGAGATGCTCCTGTGTCCTGCACTCTGGAGCAGGAGGAGTTAGGGAGCAGGAGCTGCCACCTCATTCAGCTCAATGGAAAATGAAATAATAAACCTCTTTCTTGCCCGGTATTTCCCTCTCCACTTGCAAGTCTGCCCTTCTGGGCAGGAAGTCAGAAACAGGCACTATGCTAACAGCATCAAGAGCAGAGATGATGCGGAGCTGAGAGCTGGAGAAGGATATATCCTGATACAGACAGTCAGGGGAAGAGGGAGACAAGAACCACTGCTGGTATGGATGGTCCAATTCACACCTTACTGCCTTACCCTTTCCAGCAATATTCATCTCATCTTTCAGATTAAATCACCGGAGTGGGTTTCCTCACACCTCTCCTAAAAACCATTTCTCTTTGAGTGTCTGATTTCCCATGTCCCAGACCATTGGCAGTACTACTGCACTGTGGGATAAGGACATCATGGGAATAGGTTGTTGATCACATCATTTAGATCATTTGTGCAAGAGGTTTCCAAAAGAGGGACAGTTTCTGCTCTGTTCTTTCTGACAGAGCATTTCTGAAAAACTCCTACCCTCCTACACACTTTTTGTCTGAATAAACCAGAAGAAGCCGCCTCCAGAGGGTTTTGCCATCTTTACATTTACTCCAGCACAGTAATCTTCTATGAAGAAAAACTACTGAAGCAGCTCAGTGAACTGCTGAGCAGACAGGCACAAGCCTAAAGATGGATATATAAGTTGAAACCTTTCAAAGCCAGGAAATACATCAAGATGACAACAGTCTCAAAACATCAGAAAACCTCGAAGTTACGAAAACCCAAACATCGTAAGTTAAGACATTTCTAACTGAAATCTCTGGAAACCATGAAATGTGTTTTATATTGCATATAGAAGAGAAAAACAGACCATCTCCTGGAGACTATGGCTGCCTTCAGCCCTGATCCCAAAGGACAGAGGTGGGATGTGGGCAGCCGAGTAAGGAGAAGCCATGGGGTGGTAGTCAGGGAGCAATCTATGCCTGTGTCAAACCTTGCAGAAGAGCCAGAGTCTATGCCTAAAGCTGAACTGCTCCAAGGGCTACCACGGACATCTTCCAAACTGGAGGGGATAGTCTGGTATCCCTGGAATAACGCCTGGACTTGCCATTCTTCCCATAACTCACACTTGTGCTGTCCATCACTGCGCTGCATCGTCTGAGGTGTCACCACGCATCAGCCCCGGGTCCCATCCAGCCACCCTGCAGGAGCCCACGTCTGCTGCAAGGTTACATCCTATGCAGCAAAGCCCCTGCTCAGAACCCACTTCCCACCCTGCTGCCCTGGGATGCGCTGCAGGACAGCTCTGAGGGTTTAATGTACAATCATGCATGGAGCTTACTCTATAGCTAACACACATCTCTGTTCCTGGAAGATTCTGCTGAAGGGGATATTAACACTGTCTCTTCCAATTGCATCCAGAGCATCTCTAAGCAGTATGTCAATAAAGCCACATAATGTTTCAACTTGGCTTTGATAAATTAGCTATGGGAGAACAGCCAGTCTGCTTTCATTCGTGGAAGTTAGATGCCAATGAGTAATGAAGAATGATGATAAAAACTAAATCTCTTCAGTTTTATCTAAACGTTAAAATTAGGAATCAAACCAAAATACATGTTCTTGGGCAAAGTCTTATTGACTTAGTTTAGGTTTGGTTACAGAGGTTGGAATAAAACACATGCAGATATTTACTTAACAGAAAATTGTACTCAGTAATGTCAAGGAGGAAACCCCTGGAGTCACCTTTTCCTAACACCTTTCCCAGTCCTCAGCACTGTGCCACAAACCTCAGCAAGACCAAGCACAAGGAACACATATGCCATACTCCTCAACTGGTGAGCACAATCAGTTTGTCCTTTCAAGTTCTAATGCTCAAAGTTACAGCTGCTCTACAGGGAGATGGACATAAAAAACTCAATACAAAGCAGTTTGGTGTTTACAGTGAAATCGTAGTTTCTGAAAGTTTAGTTGTAGAGCTGAATATACATGGGATATCTATGTTTTATTTCCTTCTGATTACAACAGGTTATGAGCAGACTGGAGGAATGTGAATCTCCCATTAGAGTCATCCGTCCTCAGTCATCATTTCTCACACAATCTATTTCCTATCACTCATGTAACCTCTGTTAGCACCTAGACAGGAGTAGTTAAAGACTCACCAAGCAATGCAGCCTTGCTGAAGAGCTGACAGGAAATTGAGGAGAATGAGTTCTGGAAATCACATTCTGAAAGATCTTCAAGAAAAGCTCCATTAAAACAATCATGGTATTTTTCATACATGCACCAGCCTGTAGCCACATTACAATTAAAAGGACGTATAATGACAATCAGCTGGTCAGTAGAAGACCAGGATTGTTGTAAATCTCATTTGATTGCTTTACCTATTTAGACTTAAAGATAAACCAGCAAATGGAAAAGAATAATTGGAAAATTCTAACCTTAGTATAAACTCACAGTCACCAAAGTCATCTGAGCAGTTCAGGTCCACCAGCCACTGAGGGCTGTGGTTTACGTTGTCTATAGATGGGGAAGCAAAGGGTTACATTCTGAATAAATGTTTAATGAACATGGTAACTTCCATAACTGTGCCCCCGTTCCACTATTACACTAATTGCTCCCCATTGCTCAATAGCTCTTCTTTAGGCCTTCAAAAGGGTACTCCATTCAAATTAACTTTAAAATCTTATTTCTTTTCACCCTTCTCACATCATTTTATATCAACCTGGCTTGTGCAGATGGAATATGAAGTAACTTAACATCGGCACCAAAGGATGGGCAATAGCTGTCATTGCTGACACCAGGGGAGAGTATTACAGGCTTTGCTAATGTCACAGGTGCAAATATTGTTATCTGCTACTGATCTAGGCTCATCGTTCAACAAAGTTCAGTTAACTGCATTGATCAGCTCTGCACTGACAAACCAGTTCTTAGTGAATTGTTTGCATCTCCCTCCTGACCCATCCCTTACATTCTGGAGACACTAATAGGTACTTGGAGCAGCTTTAATATGGAAGATTTTTAATTGCCATAAAGATTCTGGTAGTGCCTCCATTTGGTTATTTTAGCAAACATAATTACTCAGTAGAAGTTCATTAATTTTATTTATTATTCTTTAACTGAGCCC
This sequence comes from Psilopsiagon aymara, assembly GCA_024733675.1. Lineage (NCBI taxonomy): Eukaryota > Metazoa > Chordata > Aves > Psittaciformes > Psittacidae > Psilopsiagon > Psilopsiagon aymara. The sequence continues at coordinate 13,975 of JANRGW010044758.1, forward strand.
TAAAGGACCCGATTCTGTTGTTTTGCTACTTTGGGATACGGTAGCCTCCAAGATGTGGTCTGCATGCACAAACATTGACATGAAATGCGCGAGGATCCGTTCTGTATTTGAATTTTAGCTTGCAACAGAAACTGTCTTTTGGCATTTGGAGGACTGGAGAGAGCAGCAGTTTTAAATAATCATCCATCACACAGGAAAGCATTCAGCTGTAAATCTGAAGTAGAAACCTTAAGGCATGAAGCTGCATAAACATTTTGGCTGAAATCCACCATGAAGATTGTCAGAGTAAATATTAAAAAGAGGTTTGTATTCAGCTAAAATATCTGTTTACAGATACCTTTTGCTGAAGCCACATATTGTACAATGAAACAAGATCTCCAAAAACATTTTTGTTCCAATAACTTTATAAACTGTGCTATATATTTTATGGAATTTGAATGCAAGAGCAGTTGGCCCAGAACGACTTCTGTAGGAGATTATTGGGAGAAACCATTACCATATGTCAGTAGAATGGCAACATCCCATAGATACTTGAGAGGATCTCAGGCTCAACCCAGCTCTTGTGTTTATAATGTGGCAATATTTCCATACTTCATATATGGGTACCTCTGCTTATATAAACAATATCATGGCAATAATTGTCAAAGTCACTTATAGTATTCCAATGAAAATAAAAGGAAATTTGTTCTTGTGTCTTTTCAAAGCAGCTTCTGTTAGCACGGCTCTGGTGAGGGATCCTGGGCCACCAGCCCCGTGCCCAACACGGCTACACTGGAAAAAGCGCGTAACAGAGACCTGGCCAAGTGTGTTCTGCATGCTCCCCTAGGTGGTCTAGCCACAAGACACTGTCAGTTGTGCAGAGCTGGCCCTCGGCAGCTCGCACGTGTTCCCTGGACAAGGGTGATGACCATGGCTGTAAACCATGTGCCCACCACTGAGCATGCTCAAGGGCTTTATGAAACAATTTGGCATTTGATGTTCATTGATGCATTCTCAAAAGAAAGTTATTTCCCTCCTCTGCACATCTGTACATTGTTCTTCACTGTGGAATTCAACCCCATCCCTGCTCTACCATGCACAGTTAATGGGCAAAATCTGTGAGGTGGTTGCTATCACTGGTTCCTGCTGTTCTCTGGGCACAGACCTACAGACCTACATCTCAGGCATTAACCTGTAGACACAGAAGTAAACATGACCCATAAACTGCTTGGTCCAAAATGCTGAGAGAGAAGTGGCAGCTCAGCACTCTGTGAGCACAGTTTTCCCTTGCCCAGCAGTTTCAGTGATACTCTTTGAACAAGCCCGAGTCATGCAGCTGTGTATCATTTCAGTGCATTTACTAATACAGTATATTGCATTGTGTAAGTGCAAAAAGTGATAACCAGCTTGCTTAATCACACCTTTGCCTCCTGAAGGAATAAATGAGGTGTTTCTTCCAGCTGCTCCCAAGCACACCTCAGCACAAGAGTAGCCGCTTATGTTTAACCACAGATCGAACGGGAAGCTGTCTTGTGGTTTACTATCAAAAAAGACATTTGTAATTATCAAAGATTAACAGCTATACAAACATCACCTCAGGAAAGCACTTTAAGGAAGGCTTTGTCATGGGAGCACTGTAGGTGCAGAGCTCATGCTATGCTACACAAGAACAGAGCTATACAATGATTTGAGAATACTGAAAGAGTCTGGACCAACAGAGCAAGTTCTGCCAGAGAACAGTAAGTCTACAATGTCAAGAGTGCCAAAGTAGTAACTTGTTAACAGAGGCTTCAGCAAAGATATGAGGAATGTATTTGTTAATAAAATGGGCATGGGAAAGACTTACAGGTTGAAAGAGGATCTGATGAGAGCTGGGCAAATTTAAGATTTGAGATCAGCTGCTTCAGCCTTGGACACTGGGGTAACATCAGGGAAAGATGGACATGACAAAGTACCCCTTGCCAGGTAACAGTTTGAGGACTTTGGGACGATTAACTTGGGATTGCCACTTCTAATCTCATACCCTGACTCTTCCACAGAAGTGCCAGTTCTCACCCTTGAGGAAGCAACACCTAACGGTGGCCAGCAGCATCACTGGGGGTTCACAAACACTTCTAAGCCCCATCAGACGCAAACTCTGAGGAACCACTTTATTTTGTAAGACAAATACAGTTTCCCACTCTGGTAATAAAGCATTTAACTTTGATATTAATCATTTCCACTGGACTCATTTGATACACCAAATTAATATCACTGATTAGAATATGATCCTTTTTAATTAGGAAAACTGGAGACTGGAAGATGTTAATGTTATTTATTTGACCTTTCTGTGTAAATTCCAGCAGTTCCCTGAGGCCAGAACAGCGACCATGGCTACAGCAATGGCTCCATTTTGTTTCCTTGGACAAACACCTTTTGTGCATTGGCGGTGGAAGGGAATGAACAGCCACATTATTGTCATCCCAAAGTCCTGCGTATAGGCCAGACCAGAATAATACAGGCAGTTCTTGCTAAAAGCCTGCCTTTTAGTGTGTTTGCATGAAGTGAATTCAGTTCTGCACTGTGGTGGGGTCTAGTCCAATACAGCAATTTGTGTTTCTAGAAATAATTGCCTCCAAGGCAGGAGCCAAACAGAAGTCAGATCTCTCACTTTCTGTGTAGATTATCCCTATTTAAGAGGCAGCCTTTTCTCCTGCATACATACATTACTAGGCCAAAATTTTTCAATATAATATCTGGCTGACCAAGCAAACCTTGCCGTGGCTCCCACAAAGCAACAATTACAAGTGTATATTATCTAATTCACTCTTGAAGCAGGGATCTGTTCCAACATCAACACTGCCACTTTAGTACAACTGTAAGTGAAGAACAGTAAGAGTCCTGTAACTAAAATTACCCAGGTCTTACTCTCCTTTTCCACAGCTGGGGAAAGGGAATGTCGGATCCCCAATTCTGGGTATTCTGGGGTTTCATAAGTGCTTGCAACACTGTGCATTGCATCTCACTGACAGAAACCCCAGAGAATGGTATCCAACTGCTGTAAACAAAGTCTGATATAGGAATGCAATTCTTAAGTACTATCACAGCATCTGACAATCCTCCTGACCTAACATTAGAAGTATTTGGAACACGAGAGGTGACCAGCTTCAGAAGTGTGGTTTATGAACGGCTGTGATCAACAAATTCAACTCCTCACCTCACAGAGCGCTGAAAAACACTAATTATGGGGCTTGTGTCATATCCGGGATTTATGAATGGTAACAAGGAACATCCATAACACGGAGATCAGCGAGACAAAATACTGAGTTGCTAAGGAAGGAGAGATGGAGTCGCTCTCTGCAGCACCTTTTAAAATAGACGTATCACCTCCCCTCACAGCAGGGCCACATGCTCATTCTGGCAGAAGAGCAGCCGCTTGCTATGATGCTTTTCCAAACACACACCTGATTTCATCACCAGCTGAATGATCACATTGATTTCCCCTAATTCGGTAACTTGCTCTGCTAATGTGAGCAAAACAAAAGCCACTCTCTTCCATTAGGAAGTGCAAATACATAAGGGGAAAGTCATTTTGTTGGGTGCAAGCTTCAGGAGTTGCCAACACTCAGCAATCCATGAGGAGCTGGAAAATTGGACCCGAAGCAGTCAGCGGGAGAAGGAAGAAGCTTCAAGGAAGTGGCCCAGAGGGAAGGCTGATACAGGCGAGGGGTAAAGTGCTGCATGATTGGTAGCAGGAGGAGTGGGGAGCGACAGAACCGAAAGGGCAAAGGCAGGTAAATAGTTCATCATGAATAGTTGCTGGTTTAAAAAACCTGACACGTGTTTCCTGTGAATCTGAGGTAACAAATTGTTCCTCTGACCTGAAGCGTTTCATCTCCCAGCTCCTGTGTTGTGGGTAACCAGAGAGAACACGCAGCTCGTGATTCCCCACTGGTAGCTGTTTCTGATACCAGATGTGCTGCACTTCGGCACAGGCATGAGGTGAGCACCAGACAGAGAAATGCCACTTTGGTTTTGGTGCTTACATTGAATCAGATGGATTCTGAGTAAATTAGAAATCTTGAAAAACATTCCCCTCTGTGTGTGTGTGAGTGACATGGAGAGAGAAGGGAGAAGAAGGAAACCGATCCCTTTCTCTGTGAGAATTTAAAGCTGTGGTTATTCTAATTCTCTTTTCTCCAGTGTGTTCACTGCCGAGCTCACAAACCTTACTCAGTGAGACTGCTCCCACAGAGCCTGGATTTTGTGTTTGTCCCAACATGTTCACTTTCTAAAGACACAGAACAGTGCTGGCTGTTCCAGCAGCCCTTTAGTTTGAAAGGAAAGAGAGCAGAAAGAGAAACCTATTTTATCAGTGCTTTCCACTCTTCTCTGCCAATTTTAGCCAGATTTAGAAATTCAAAGGTTTCAACAACTCCTCATTTTGCTCCCCAAACGATGGCAATGTTCTCTCCTGTGGCTCCTCGTTAGAGTATGAGTACAAATAGACAATGTCATCTTCTAAGGGACAATAAAACATTCCTTGGGGTGCTTTTCCATCCTACAGCTGATGATTCCAGCAAGTAAAAGATATTCGCCATCAAAGCTCCCAAACAATAACCACCCCACTGCTGAGTGACCTTTCTGCGCATCCGTGTGTGAGGACACACCTTGCTCTGGTGAGAGTACAGTAGAAGAGGGAGAAAAGCCAAAGCAAATAAGCCCTTGAGGAGCTTTGTGGGCTGCATGCATAGTCTGAGGCATGTGCCTTGGGAAGACAGAAGTGGGTCTTCACTGGCTGTGAGGTAGACGAAGTAAAAGACAAGGCTGTTCATGGTATTTAGCAAGGGACCTGGCCCAGAGACAAACTTGCCAAAGGTGTTTTGATAACAGCAGATCACCCCTGCCCTGTTGGCCTCATGGGACCACCAGCTTAGAGACCTTGAGGTATCTGCAGCCACAAGTGGTGCTTTGCAAACCGAGGATACCCAGTCAGGGGTGAGTCTACGTCTGTAACAACCACTGCAAGAGCTTCTGCAAATGTCTTGTGGCTCTTGCATTAACCAAAATGCATCTAACCAACCAAAACCTGCTGACTAAACACTGCAGCCTTTTTTCCACATGTGTGAACCTACACTGTAGATGAACAAATGGTTTAATTTGTACCAGAAGCAAACAGCATTAGCCTGTGCCTCAGCCATCAGTCTCCTCATTAGGGCTACTTCATCAGTACCCAGCATGTAACAGAGCTGGTATTTTTACACTTCTCCAGTGGCATGACCTTATGTTCTTTACCTTAATTCAACTTGCTATTTACCTTGGAGCTAAGTCCAGATCTTGACTGCTGCTGCTTTCACCTCAGCAGTGTTAATCTCATCTGGAGTTCCCTGCACTTAGCCTCAGCCACAAGCACAACCCAGGATTGAAGTGAGCACAGTGAGGATACCCATCCCGCAGCACCGCAGGAAAGGGGGTTCCTGCAGCCAGCAATGGCTTCTGTGCATGCAGCAGCCACCACCAACGTGCACTCAAAGCCCAGCCTGCATTGCACAGACAACTACTACTGTATCTTATTATCACCATCATTATCACTATCATTATTACTTACAAGCAAATTTACAAACACATCAGGCCTTCAGGACATTGATGAAATGGCAATGCTCCAGCAAGGTTTGCGTCCTGTGGTTTGAGAAAGAGCCCCCTGCTATTAGTGATTATCCATTGCTTCTATAACATGCAAGCTGCCCAGCAGTCCCAAGTACACGTGTGCAAGAATCCCCCAGGCTGCATTCCTCAGCCCCTCTGAAGTCACTGCTTGCTCTCAGTCACTTTTCCATCACAAGGAACTCACAATGTATGCCTCTGCTCTATGTGTTTTCAATTAAACACTCAGTTCTTCCATCGGCTATTTCCGCTGGCAGCCCCTGTGACTGTCCCAGATTTCTCCCTGTACACTTCAGTACTGGCACAGTTACCTCATTTTTCACTTGAGCAAAGAGTCTAAACACACTTTACATGGAGCAAATGCCACAGTTTATCCCCAACTAAGCATAAAATAAAAGAAGGACCAGAGAAAATGATGAACAGTCAGCAGTGTTTTGATTTGGATTCCAAGCAGATACAAGAACCATCCAAAACCTGGTTCCTTTTTAACATACCCCTTTACCCAAAATGAAAGAGAAGCTGCTTCACCTAGACAGTGCTGCATGCTGTTTTCCTCATGGTGGTACAGAAGTGCATCTTTGGTTAGGTGCCTTTCAATCACCCAAGTGAAGACATTAAACAAGATAAGGATTTCTGTTCCTTAGAGCTGTCACCAAGAGAAATGTAATGGCTCTGGAAATAAGGAACAAGCAAATTGCTCCATCTTTTGCAGGAGATTAAATATACACTCTCCAAAAATAGCTAATATACATACTTTTCTCTGGAAAATGGAGACAACTTCCAAAAGCAAAGGTGTTATCCAGGGATAGAATTGATGCTGCAGAGGCAGCACAGCCTGTCAGTGGAGCTGTGAGCAATTTTCACAGCAAAACCCTGGCACAACACATCCAATTTTGGACAGGCTCAGAAACCTAACCTTGCTCAGGCCCAGGAATCTTTTGGCCAAGGTAAGCTGTATAAGAGTGAATTTCAGCAGGATGCTGCTTGGTTGTGGCGTTCAGACCAAAGAGGTGGGGAAGGAGCAGCTCAGCACTTTTCCAAGGCTTCCCTTCAGTCCCCACTGGGGGAGCAGTGGCCATGTCAGGAGAAGCGATCAATGGTTTTGCCAAGCCTTGACACAGAGCTTGTGGACAGAAAGGTGCACACTCACTAAGCATGGCAGAAACTGGCAGAGCACTCTAGCATACAGAAAATAGTCACTCATATTTACAATTGAAGGGGACAGTAACTACTTCCCAACCAAAATGATTCCATGTTTCTGTACGGTTTCATTCCTTCCCCCTAATAAGATGTGTATGAGAACAAAAAACACCACACATTAATACTTTGTGTGCTCCTGTCACCCATTTCTCACCTACAGCTATGGTTTTTAGTGATCAAAATCATTTCCACAGGAGGCAGCAGAGATGTCACACACACAGCATAATGAATTCCAGAAGGGAGATGAACAGTACTGAAATACCAGGACCGAGAAATACATTAGAAGTACGAATCAGTAGAAGTGGTTTCAATCACCCTTACATCTGTTTTCATCATTTCTTTCACCATATCTGACTGTCTTTAGCTCTTCTGTGATGCCAAAGTCCTAGCACATCCATCTTCGGAAAGACCAGGCACTGGCATGTCATCAGCTTCTAGGTCATTCCTTGCTTTTTTTCTTGGGACCATTTTACCTTGGGAAATATGGAAAGGGAGATTGAAATTCCAGGGTGGAGTCTAAGTAACAGCATGTAACGTTTTTTAACATGTTGAAGTTTCTTGCAGCTAGGAAGGCAAGGAGCAGCTGAAACTAAATCCCTGAAAACACCTACTGCATGGCTGCAGGGTTTTGTAGAGCAATGCCCACTGTGCTTTCCCACAGCCAGGAGCGGAACACCGCCTTAGTGACCCAACCGCAGACCTCTCCTGCTTGTATTTCCAGTTTGAAGGCAAACAGACCTTCAGAAGAAACAGCCGTGTCTTTCCGATGCCTTTAAAAGATGTTTATGCTGAGTGAGCCACGGCGAGGCGAGAGTGGGAAGCGTGCCTGATGCCCTCAGACCTCAGCTCGTCACTCACCTTTGCTGCCTGTGCAAGGATGCAGATGTGCAGATGGTGACACGCGAGGCACTTGTGCACAAATAACAATTAGAAATAATGGGAGATGCTGATTCTTCAGCTTTCTCAAAGGCTGGACTCTCTGGGGCTCAGCAGCTGGCTGAGCCTTGCTCCAGTTGGTTTGGCCAACAGGAATACAGTAGAAAGATCTGAATCAGAAATGGAGAGAGCTTAACCTATGCTGTGACTTGGTTGGAGAAAATCAAGGTCTGAGCATAGCTGAATAACCCCAGGGCTCCAGGGAGATTATGAAGATCTGATCTTGTGGGTACCAAGCACGATTGGTAGCAGTCTTCCGGATGCTTGTGGCAAACTACGGATGGCAATTGCTTACTGGACGTAGCCATTCACTAAAAAAAAAAAAGGGAGAAAATGGCTTTGCACATAAACCATTACTGAGCATTTGGGTGTTCTGCAGACTTCCAGCACCGTGAGGTGAGAAATGAGCTTTGCTGCTCTTGTGGGACCTTGGCTGCAAGCTCATGAGTGTCAAAGAGCAAGTTACGCCTGATCCACTGAACCTACACAGGGTGGATTTCAGCGTCTGTAGAGTCACACAGCTCTAACCTTTCCACACTCTTCCCTCATTTCTTGGCCTAGCCTAAGTCAATGGATTTCATTTTCTGAAAAGTCTCCTCGCCTGGAAAAGCTGCTGCAAAAATCAAACCCAGGGTGGTTTTATTTGGCAAAAGCTCACCAGGCAAGCTTTTCACATCCCAAAGCCAAAATCAGTTGTGTGGTTTGCATAAATATTCTATTTAAATTCTAACCTGCAAAGTCATGGGGATTTGGAAAGTAACTCAAGCTCTGGCCCACCTCTATCAGGAAATATTAAGTGGTGTATAACTGCTATTAGTATTGCAGGTTTCACTGATTGTCTCAGGCTTACAAAGCCTTCCTTGAGCAGGACTACCCTGTGCCACTGAAAGGCCACCTCCTGAGCAGCCAAATGATCCCCAAGAACAAACCCATTTTTCACAGCCACATCATCTCCTTTAAACAAATCATGCCCAGATTTTCCCACTTGCACACGTACACCAACCCCAGCTTTGGCTTTTCACCAGGCACAGCTCCTGTTGCTCAGACCTGGCACCCATCCATCACCGCCAGCTCTGCCGGCACAGAAGAGACGCTGCTAATGAGCAGTTGTGTGCCAGAGGGCACCCCTCCAGCAGAGCTGCCCAGTGTGTTGGACACCTCGCTGCCCTGCTTCTGCAGCAGACGGTGTTTGGGTAGTGCCGGGCCATTGACAACACCAGTGATGGAGGTTGGAAGCGTTCATCCCTGCTCCAGGGTAAACCTGTTTTGCTTGTGAGTAGTTAACACTTTAATTTGAACAAGCCAATATAAAATGAGCCAAAGGAGTGATAAGTGTATTGAAGAGAAGGCACACTTCTGGTTATTTGGTTATTCTGAACAGTCAGAATGCCTGTGGATGTGAATTTCAGGTGTGAAAGGCAGTTGTTTTCACACTGCTTTCTCTCCTCTGTCCGTCGCTGCAGTAAGGAAAGGGGAAGCAATCCATGCATTCTACAAAAGAACTTTTTGGATGCATCTTAATGCATTTCAACATACAATGCTAAAATACTGGTTCTGGACATAAAGTTGCGTGCATATACACACATGTTCATTGAGGTCGGAGAAGTACTGTAAAGAATGAATAATATTATTGCTTTTTCAAATTAGAAAATGAGTAAATTATGAATTTCATCAAGGTTTTAAAGGTCAAAGATACCATCAGCATTCTGCATCAGTTTTGCTGTTAGTCAGTTCACTCATGTGCTTAATAACACAGCCCTCAGACAACATCTCAAGGTAGTGCATGCTCTTCGCCTGCACAATGAGTCATTTTCTGAATGCTCAGCTCTTCCCTCAAGTTCAGTTGAATAATACTTGCTTATAAAGCTTTCTGTTCTAATTCTATGTGGAAATAAAAGGCTTGGCTCAGCCTTGCTCTGCAAGATGGCTACAGTGCTGCTCCTTTCAGCACAGTTACCGAGGTTTTGGCACCAGAGGAGAAGCAGCACCTCGAGGCAGCTGTTTGCAATGCAACAACCTAGTGAGCAACAGGAGGAGAGGGAAAATATTTAAGTATTTAGGGCAGTGGAGCTACATGCTCAAGCGGTTCAGCGCCTGACATGTGACATCAATTACAAAGTGTGCTCAGCTATTTGCACGTTCGGTTGAAATTCAGTAAAAGATTCCCTCAGAAAGAGGAGAAGGAACATTTGGTAACACTGAACCAGCTCCATTCTGATTTCTGTTTTTTTAGGATTTCTTGGAAATCATGAAAAGCAAGAGAGGACTCATCCAGTCCATTCTCCTGCTCCAAGTCAAGATCAATTATAGCTAACTCATTCCCGATAACAGCTGCCAAACTTATTCTTAAAGACTTCCCGTGATGGAGTTTCCTTAAGTTGTCCTGGCAAACTATAGCAGTGCCTCACTACTTTAATCATTAGCTAGGTTTTCCTTCTGTCTAGCCTAAATTGCCCTCACTGAAATGGGCTGTTTCATCAGATCTGCTTTCTTGAAAAGAGAACTTGATTGTATTAAAAGGGATCTGCCTGCACAAGTATTTCATTGGTAAGAAACCATTCCATTAGGAAAAAAGTTCACAGAGTTCCAGTGGGAAACCCAAAGGAGCTGCACAACTGATGCCAGTGCTCACCTACGAGATGAGAGTCCAGTGAGTCAAATTGCTGCTTTGCTTACAATTAACACATGAAAAGAAATAAATTTCACATTCTGGAATATCCTGTGTCTTATTCAGTTACTGTTTGGACAGATGAGCTGAGAACCTGGCCCCAGAAATGGGGTCTGGAATAGGAGAGCAAAAAAAGTTGAAATTATTTCTCCACACTCAGAATTAAGCAAGGTCAGCTCTTTTTCTGGGAGAAACCCCAACTGACAGGCTTCTGCACCCCAGCTCTCCCACCTTGTTCCTCAAAAGTAATGTATGTTTAAGAACACAGAGCCAGCACATGGCTGGTTTCCAGCTAGTGAGCAGCGGGGGCTGCCCAGGGATGTGGCACCTCTGTCAGAAGCTGTTATCTCAGCCCTGCTCTGGGTCAGGACCAGCATCTCTGCTTGGACTGGGCTCTTTCCTGGGTCCATCAGCCCTTGCATAAATCTGTGCCTTCACTAATATCCAACAAGTGCACATCTCTTTCACCAGCACTTTGGATGAGCCCCATTTGTAGCTTCCTGAGAGGGGCAGTTCTGCCCTGTGGAGCCATTCCCAGTGGAGAGCCTGAACTCCAGATGGAATGAGCTGCAAGCCTGTTGATTTTAGAGGATGTGTGTGGCATCAAGAGCACAAATAGGTAAGGCATGTGTGTAATAAGGACAGCTCTTGGATTAAAAGCATCAAAGCTAAATAAGGAAATCAAACTGTACTCGATGTCTGCTCATGGGTACGTGTCTGGAGGTATCCTGAGGAAGAGGAGAGCCTGGACTGCAGCACAAAGGGGAGCTCAGCACATGGGGCTGCACAGCAGTAATCAAGCTCAGATCTCCACTGAGCTCAGCATTGCAGCCTGGATATCTCTTTGGTCTCATCTACCCATCTCTGTCCTAAAATGAGTCTACACCAGCACGACAGGCTGCAAGCGAGCGCAGATGGTGCAGGGTGCAATCCAAGCGCTGTGAAACAAGATAAATTTCCTTACATTCAGCAGAACTGGGCCAGTCTGTAACTGAAGAAATGAGATCAGAATCGGGACCACTTCACTCATCTACCAACTACAACAATCAGGCAGTGCAGAGAGAGCTGAAGTTCTGGTTTTAATATACTCATTTGATTCAATTCTTCCAACAGCTGAAGTAAACCAGATAAATACTGTTTTAATCAAGGATCTGAACAAATGATAAATTTAATGCTTTAAATACCATTTAGTGAGTCTCAGCCTGCCCCCTTCTTTAGTGCCTTACAAGAGACAATTGCTCTCAGGTGCCTTGAATAGAAGCTGCTTTTGTACTTCAGAACTAGCCTAGAAGAAAATTGCAAGGACGTGTTCAGGTTAATGAGTATGAGTTACAAAACTCAAGATGAACATGGCACTAATCACTAAATCAATGCAACTTGAGGCACAGTTTGACCCTGCAAGTCTCTTCCTCTCATTATTGTGACAGTGTGGGAAGAAATATTTGACAAACAAATTACATTCAAAAAAAAGAACATGGATTTCATCAAATCCTGGAACAATTCTTCTGTTACGAGTCCCAGTGATAAATACTTGAGGAAAAGTAAGAGGGATTTGGAGATAGCTTGGAAAGTATCTTTTCTTATCTCTAGTGGACACAGCCCATGTCTTTATGCTGTTGCTTATGTCAGATCACTTGGGGTGGAGCCAGTTCAGAAACTGGCCTAAAGGATAAGGTAGCACAGGGTGGGAGGCACTTCTTGGCCTTGGCCATGCCAACGCAGCTACTTTGTTAACGGTGAGATGTGGTAGAGATGCTGCCAACAGGTTGCAGATGACCTGTTGCGGGAATGGAAGTGGCAACTGACAGGGCTGCGCCTGCACCGAGGTTTATGGGGATGTCAAGCACACACGCAAGCATTTGCCCTGGTCTGCATTTAAGGTTGTCCTTTGGGCACTGCAAACCCTTTGGTAAATAAACTAATTCCCCTCCTCCCCTCGTTGCTAAAAAGGCCCTCCCGCAGCACCAGAGGGTACCCAGGGTCTGCAGGCACAATGGCTGGACCATTGTCAGCACTGCACATCACCTCCTGCCCCGAAACAGCCCCGCGTCCCTCAGACCCCACGTCTCTGCAGGTATGGAGGGGTTAATGCGCAGCAGAGCTTGAATCCCTTCAGAGCTGCTCCCAGGGCAAGCAGGGAGCTGCCGGGGAAAAGCCCTCCCCTGCAGAGCGCCCGCTCCTCCGAGCCCCGGGTACTCGCTGTGTGCGCTTGAGTGCCATCTGCTGGCACCGGCTCCCGCCCTGGTTTGCCGTTGCACTGACACCCCCCTTCCCCTGGCTGCGGGGGGTGAGGCGGCATCGCAGCCGCGCGGCTTTCGGAAAGAGCCCTGATTGTTACAGATGCTTTAGCAGCAGCAGTGTACTTAAGAGGCTCTGACTTGCAGAAAGCACCATAGCTCCTCAGGAGTACTATCGTTCTGTCGAGAAACTGAGCAGCAATACTGAGCTCCGAGCAAGTTGCAGGCGCTCACAAAGTCACATCTCTGAGTGCCAGGGATCCTCCTGCTCCCTACGTGAAACAGCCATGCATCACCCTGCAAAGCAAGGGGCCAAGATTTGGGGCCTCCTAAAGGGAGGCAGAGCAAGCGGGCAGTCCAGCTAAAACCCCAGGGAAAGGCATATTAAGGCATTAAGTACTAATACTCTTTGGGATGCAACAAGCTCCACCCAGACACCTGAATGGATTTTACTACACAACGACGTCTACAGCTCTTCGCCCACCCCCAACAGCCCACCAACACTGCCAAGGATTGCTTCATTTTTGCTTGTCCTCAGGTGGGATGGGGAAGCAGGAGGAGCCCTGCCCTCCATCAGCCAGCTCTTCCTAGGAAGAAGGTGGAGCATCTCCTTGCCCAAGATGTTCATTGGGACTGTTAGTGCACCACAGAAATGCTTTGGGGTATTTACCCCAACTCAGTTCCAGTTTGAACCACAGAAACACTTCCAGCGAGGGTACAGTGTGGTTTCATGGTAGAGCCCTTTGGCGCTGCTGTCAGGAGGCATCATCTCTGCTCCCTTTACCACATCTCTTACCTGAAGGAGCATTTCTCTGTCCACTGGTACATGGTTGCTACAGCATTCAGCCAGTCAGGAAACCTCCCCCAGGGTAAGAGGGGCCAATTTTAAAGTGAAACATTAACCTTAGGTGTTAAAACCGAGTATAAAAATGAGTTCTGTGTCATCCTTCAAAGAGTCTGCATTCTCAAGCCAGGGAAAGGGAATAACAGACAATCTTCTTGCTTTGGTCCCTTTCTGCCACATTCAAACCCAAGGCAGTCAGGAAAGCAGCAAAGCTCATTTCCCCTTTGAAGGTCTTAGAAACAAAAAGCCAAAACCAACCATCCTAGAGAGGCCCACAGTCCCCAGAGCTGTTATGGAGTTTGGTTGCTGCTTCTCAAAAGCTGAATATGTCAGTTAAAGGCAAATAAGAAACTGTTATAGAGGATAGAACCGTAACAAAACTTCTCCTATCTGCCAAGCTGAGAGTTGACATTTCCAACTACTCTGTATTTTGAAAATATCATTCAATAAGTGGAATTTACCATGCGTATTTTTTGCATCCTCCCCTCTACCCAGCAAATGTTTTCCTCAGGCATTTTTACTATGAGAGAAGTGTCTCGTACTAGAGAAAACTCAGGTTTGTACTTTCAAATGCAAATATTAACACAAGCAGTCTGGCTTACATTTCTTCTTTTGGCAACACAACATGAGTTTCTTCAGCTACAAGCGTAGCTGTTGCAGTCTGAGCAGCAAGTATTCAATAACTGTGGAAAAACACTCAGAATGAATTCAGTGAAATAAAAAGAGGGGAAAATTATTATCCCTGCATTATAGGGGAGGAAAATAGAGTAAATTGGTAAAACTGGAACAACAGAGCTCAAATTTCATAGCTTAGAGACTAGAAAACACTTTCCAAATTGTTAAATTCCTGTGGGTCCATTACTGTAGGTTGGAGCAGTTGATTTCTGTCTCCTATTGAGTACACTTCGGTCTTGTTCCATACAAGGTGAATGGCTTCTCGCCTTTTCAGCCTCTTTGAACCTTACTCAAAGGTAGTTTTAAAGCCAGCATGCCAATTCACCTGCAAAAAGCCTTTTGCTATGATTTTCCTTTCCTAATTACCTACAAACAGTAGGGGTGGGAAACAACCTTCCGAGGATGAGCTGAAGACGATGCTCTTTTGGAGGTGCATTGAATTCCCTTTTCTCAGAAACCAAGCAGTTTCAGGTGGTGCATTTGGAAGCTTTGTCCATTTAGTGGTAAGGATCTTGCCAGCAGCAGATCTCGGTGCTGCCCATGCAGAGCTCCAGTCACAGACCAGCAGTTTCAAAACACGCTGGGCACCAACCTGGGGTGCAAGTGATCACTTCACACACGCAGGACTGCCCACGAGCAGGTGTCACACACACAGTTGCCTTGGGACCGAACCGGGCATATGGTCCCATGTGCCCAGTGCAGCCTGGGTGGTTCATGGATAGAATGGAGAGCTGGGGCTTTTCCCAGAGATGGAATGGGTCCGGTGGCACGTGTAAAGGAACCATTAAAAGTCTGTTTCACCTCATTTGCTGTTGCCAGCTTCAGCCTCCAGCCATCGGTGTGTCTCGCGCTTTCGCTCCTAAAGAGCCTCTTCAGCAGCGTGCCAGACTTGGCGTTACTTTTCTTATTCACTCCTGACGTTGCTTCTAGATTTATACACCTCAGATTAAGCTCAGGGACTCCAGGAGCCAGGGGAGAGGCGCCAGCACAGCACCAAATGAGAGACCTGGGTCTTGAGGAGGGGAGCATCAGGCACGTGGCTGGGAGGCAGATGGGCACACAGACAAGGAGTGACAGACCCCGCTTCCGCCCTGAGTGCTTTGACCCCACATTATCTCAGTCTCCAGAAGTAAACTGAACTAAAAGAGCCACAGCTCCCACCCCAGGGCTCTGCCCCAGGGCTGGAGGGCTCAGGGGAGCTAAGGGCAGCTTGTGCCCAGATTATAATTAACTTCACCCTCCTGCTCGTGTACGTTGGCCAAAATGCCCCATTTGATGCTATCTTCAATTAAATTTTATGATGAAAAATTATTTTCAAAAGGCAGAAGAGAATATTTCAAAATAACCCTTCTTTTTTAACCCTGAAGTGATAGGTTTTAGTGTGCACATCACATACATGGCTATGAAAAAGCTGCTAAAACCTGAGATCCCCTATTGGCTGCTCACGAACTTTGAATTTCCACATCACAGCTGAAGTTTCACATCCTCAGCCTTTGGACTGAAGTTAAGTGCTGTTGAGAGCAATGTTTAGTTTCCAAAATTCAGTTTTAATGTTGATTTTCGTAGCCATAATAATTTTAACTGCAGGTGCAGCTCCAATGCTCCTCTCAGGACTCGGCCAGGAGAGGCCAGGACAGAAATACTCCTATTACCTGTGAACAGGGGCACACCTCATAGTGCGGCAGCAGAGGCTGGGGCACTGTCACCAGGCTGGGACCTGATTCAAGTTCAGTTTGTGGTCACCCATCCATCAGATGCTTGCAATGAAGCTTAATGATTCTATAGGGATGCTGGGGAGGGACTCTTCATTAGGGACTGCAGGGGGTAAGGAGTTCAAACTTAAACATGGGAAGTTTAGATTGGATATGAGGAGGAAGTTCTTTACTGTAAGGGTGGTGAGGCACTGGAATGGGTTGCCCAGGGA
>JANRGW010044759.1:3870-20768 GCA_024733675.1 Psilopsiagon aymara
TCCCTGCCCATGGCAGGGGGGTTGGAACTAGATGATCTTAAGGTCCTTTCCAACCCTAACTATTCTGTGATTCTGTTGTATTTTTCAGTATGGAGAATGTAGCTGGCAGATCCGATGGGGCATTTCTTTTCATAACATATTTCAAATTAGTCCTTAGAAATTAAGAATTGCATTTTGGTCTCCGTAGTTCAAAGATACTTCCCCCTCCAGTAGTGGGACTTCATAATTACCTGCTTTTTTGTCAAAACAGTAGAAACTGAGAATGAAAACTTTGGGATGAAATAGGGCAGCTTTCAGCTAAAAAGCTCCTGGTCTGGATCTAAGAAGAGTTACTTGCAAGGACTTTGATGGTGCTCTGAGATTTTAGTATGAATCCTTTTGCCCCAAGACACATTGATATCTTTTCCTCATAAGCATCCATGTGAGTTTACATCCTGAAAGTCTGTGGTCATAGTGCAATAAAAATGAAAGCGAGCCCAGAGATGAGGTGAGCACTGGAGTCTTCTTTCTGCATGCAAACTTTTTGGCTGTGACCAGAATGTGTTGCAATGAAAAACTGTCAGCATTGTAATAGCTTCTTTAATTGCAGTCCCATTTTCTGCAAAGAGAACACTATGTGTACCATGTACAAAGTGTTTTGTGACAAAAAGTCAGACAATTTATTATAAGGGCACAATTCTGGATCATAAATTGAGAATATGATATACCTTGCAAATAAGAACCAAGTAAATATAAGCAGAATAAAGACACTGTTAGGTTGTCCCCCTCTCCTATTTAGAAGAATGTATTCAAAAAATTTTTGGCAATGGAAAGCAGAACAATTCAGTGAAAAAGTGAGACAAATGAGAAAGCAAGAGGTTTCTGAACACAGAGGATTAAAATAGTAAACCATAATGTGCCAGTGTCAGATTTTAACACTGAATATAATAGCAATATGGCTCTTCTCTGTCAGAGCTGTTTTTATATTAAGAACATTCAGTTCTTTGGAGGGGTATAGATTACAATTAAAGCATTTACTTCCCATGTTGAGGCCCCTTGAGTTTTGTTTCTTATTGCACAAAGCAACAGTGTGAAAGAATTAGATGTCATCACTATTTGTGCCTGTATGCGCCCACAGAACCAGGCTGGAAAAAGCTGCTTAAACTTGTTCACTGCTGATGTCCTATGGAACATGATAATTGAAATATGGTCTGGTAGGTGTGGTACAGAAAATCTGACACTGTCACAGCAAGGCTGCTCTTAAAATAGCTATCAGAACACAGGATGGAAGAGACATTCAGCTGAAGTAAAATGTTACAGATCAATCTGTGTGCATTTTGAAGAGCTAGAAATAGGACTCGCTATTACAAGCCAGCTGCTTTGACCAGTCTCTTCATATCCTGTGGTCAATTGCCATTTTTGCACTTCTTCAAATTACTGGTGCAAGTTATTCGATGCCATAATGAAAATGAACCTCCAAAATGGTTTATTTTTCTTCCAGAGGAAAATAGAAGTGCAGCATTCTGGAACTTTGGCCAAAGCTTGAAGCAAATTTTGGAGCAATACAGTGTTAGAGGAAGCAAAGATTACTTTATGGCCCACATTCTGTATGGCTCATATGACACTGATGCTGGTAACTTGCTCTGGCGCCAGTTAGCTGCAATGAAACAGTGACCTTTTGTAAGTCATCCAATCATCATTACAATGTTTAGGATTAAAAAATAAATCATAAAAAAGCCCATAAATTACTTCATTAGAAAATCAGTGATTGATAGAATTGATAATTTAGGAATAACACAGTGTTTTGAGCCAGAATATAACTGAATCAGAGGAGAGAAACAGTGCCTTGTGTTTTGGTTGTTAGGCGTCCTTGATTATTAGAGGAATGAATGGATGGAGTTGATGATATTGTAAGGTCTATTGGATGAGAGGTGTCTGGAAGCATCTATCGCCCTTCTGTAATAATGGTAACAAATGCATTTTTGGACCTCAGTGTCCAAGGATAGGGACAGGAATTTGTTTAGAAAAAAGGATAATGCACAAACACTCATAGACCCACTGTGTTTTCTTTTCCAAAGAGATTTGCTCAATAAAGTGATGGATCTATCGCTAAAACTTTCTGCAGTTTGTGGTTAGGTAGCTTGATTTCTCAGCAGAAGCGTGGTTGGAAAAACCCAGCAAAATCTGTGCTGTGCTTAAGAAATCAAAGCAGATCCAGAAAACAAAACCAAAGATGTGGTGCTGCTTGTGTGTTTGTACCTCACTGAGAGAATATAAGCTTAAAAGCAACAATATAGAGAGCTCTGAAGGATAGTTTGCTTTTAACTGGACTAAGCCACCTCACAGAGGGGGTGGGGAAAATTGACTGAGAGCTTAGGCAAAGGGGGCTGTTGGAAAATTCAGCCTCTGAGAGAATGGAAGAGAGCTGTCCTGTACAGCATGGATGTAACAACTATCCTGGTCTCAAGCCTATTCTTACACTGGACAGTGGTGAGCTTTTGGATGGCCTCAACAAGGCACAATGCAGAGTCCATGGTGGTGGGAGAGGAAGAGAAAAGGGGTTTAACCATCAGCTGTGCCCACTAATTCCTTCCTGTTTGTGTTCAACAGGCAGACTTGTTCGGAAGAAAGTCTGATGCATGTTTGTCAGGAGTAGCTTCAGCCAAGTTTCTAGTTTGAAAACAAGACAATGATGTTAAGTTGGTGTATCCTATGAAATAATTAATTCCCAGTTGCTGTCATCCTTAGTCAGATATTGTGTAATGGTCCCAAATGCTGTGAAAACACTCACTGGAATCAACAGTGCTAAACATTATTTAGTGTGATGAGTGTGGCAGGCAAAAGCCACTCCTTCCAAGTAATAGAACATGACATTTAGCCACCTTTGTCTTGGCAAGAAGCTGTCAAGGCTTCAGGGTCTCATGACGTGTGAGTTGCTTTTGAAGTGCTTTTGCATTAGGAAAAGTAGATCTGCAAATGAGGTGCAATGAAATTCTGCATTTATTGCATCTTGTGATAGGCAGATTAAATGTATCTAGGCTCCAAAACATCTGATCTTTAGCTTTAATCTGTATACTTCATCTGCGGTTTTTTGCTTTCTTCAGACCCATTTTTATCTTTCCAGTATCTGAAGTTTTTTTGCCCTCATTGCCCGCCTGCAACCCCAGCTCTATTTCCAAAGGATGGTAGAAGGCTTAGGTGTGCTGGGACTTGGTAAGGGAATTTATGCTTTTTTCCCCCACATAGTACTGTGTTGCCTCAGCATGCAATTACATGCTTTTGTTCAGATTGGGCTCCATTGGCTTCAGAGTGTAGCTGTGTAAAGCTTTGATGGTGCAGGAACAGTGCAACATCACCCCACAACAGTAGAAGTGCAGCAGTATTCCTGCTGTCTTTTATGCTTGATTGTCAGATATGTGACGGGACTTCTCTGGATGGTCCCACTAAAAGAAAAGGCAGTATCTGATACATTGTCAATAACATTAGGCGAAAGAAGAGATCAAGATCTTTATATACAGTTTGTGGTTGCAAACATGCTGGAGCACATCTTCAGTGAACTTTTGCTGGCAGAAATCAAATGTTAAAAAGCATACAAGCAGCAAGGGCACCACTAACTATTGCGTGACTGTTTTAGGGTATGTGCTTGTCAAAGGCCTGGGTGAGAGGCACTCTGTAATTGTTATTCAGCTTAGAAATTCGAAATGTACTTGGACTGCAAGTAATCTGACCTGTAGAGGAGACCATATATCATGATGTGCTGAAGTGTTCCCTTGGGTGGAAGGCAGGAAGAAGCAGGGCGCATCCAGTATTTCACTGTCACATCATCTTCCTGCCCCGTCAATGTAATCAAGAATCACCTGAAGAACTTCATTCATGTTCATTTAAAGAGTTATTGACCATGGCCTAAGCATTTTATTCTGCAGAAGCGCCACAGATTGAACTGTTGGTAACAAAGGCTTCAGATCCTGTGTGGTATTAGAAGTGCCTTCGAGTGTCCAGTGATGGATTCCATTCCTTGTTTATTGTTATTCATGCTATGACATGAGCATTTTTCCCTAATAGAGAGACCTGAATTTCAGATGCATCCTCTCCATAGTAATTGGTGATAAATCACCTCCACAGTAGCCGGATTTCATTGACATGCAAAATATATTTTTGTTCTTAAGTTGTTTTGTTTCAGTCAGCATGACTGAAATAGTTTCTTTTAATACTAAAAGAAAAAACATTTTTAAGAAAGGTTTATAAAGACTCAAGCATTCAGATAAGAAAGCTCAGAACTAAGGATGCATGTAAACCTTCAGATCATCTCCTTGCTTGCACTGTCTCTGATCTTTGCTAAATTATGACAATGCCTTCCCCACTTGTCCTCATGTCATTCTATAGGGATTTTGGCAATATTTTTTTCACTCCTCACATTCATTGTGTGGCCTTGAAAACTGACTTTTTAATAACCATCCAAATGCTGCATTAAATAAAACTTCACTTACTCATTACATTTCCCTAGCACTTGCAGTATTATTTCTAAAGTTTCTATGGATAGAAATGAATTTACCTGCATGTAACGCTTTTCAGAGTAGCAGGTGACCTTGCATCAGGGGAACTGAAGCCCCAAAAAGTCAAGCTTAAAATTGTAAAACTGTAGGAAATATCACCCAGTCTGAGGCTTCTAGAGAAAAATGTAGAGATTATTTATTTATTTATTTAGAGGCATCTTAGCATTTAAAATACATTCAAAATTGATCTCAGCTGCAGCTGATGGCACTCAGCAAGTCCTGCCAATATGACTGCGAGTGCCCAAGCCCTGGCAACTGGAAACCAGGAGTGGTTCCACTTGGATTAAGTGCTTGCCAAATATTGTGGACGAGTTCTGGGTCAGAGGACATGAAGATTTTCATTCTCTGGGTAGCACTTCAGGACTGAGCTGTGAAATAATTTTTCCTTCTGTTGTCCTTCTCATTCAATATGTCCTGTGGTTAGGCATAATACAGGTTTTCCATCTGGGTGAAAGGTTTTGTCACAATTATCGTCATTTGGAAACTAGTAATTTAGGGTTTTGTATTTAAAGAAGTATGGGGTTTTTCTTAATTGATCTTCAAATACTTGAGGTTTTGAATTTAAGGGATTTGTAAAAGTTAGGTGCAAAACATTTCCTCTCTTCATGCCAGAGAAATTAAATTATATTTGCTGAAGTAAAAGCAACTTTAACAGTATCAGTTTTTTAATTTTCTTCATAAAATTAATCAATAAAAGTTGTTCCACATAGGCATATTTCTTTCAGATACGTGGTCTTTTCTCCATGCTATCTGAAACAAGCAAACCCAAAGCAATACAGAAGCTGCAGTCACAGAGGTACAGCAGTAACTAAAACCAGGCTTATTGCAGATGGTGAAGGAGACAAACACACCCATGCAGAAAAACAATGCACACTAGAAAAATCATGTAAGTCAAACCTTTGTGTCGTATTTCTCAAAGGTCATTTTTATGAGGCTGTGATCCATTAGTTTTGAATGTGATAATTTAAACTTGTTTGAGAGTTTAGCTGAAGATCAAGTTCCTGCATAAAAGCTTTTCCCTTGATAGCTGAAGTTAGAGAGTAGGGCCAGCACCATCTCTGAGCATTACTTACCCATGCCTCATAATTTAAATGATATTCGATGTTCTGGGCAAATCTAGTAAATCAGGTAATCATTAGCTTGTGTGCACACATGGGAATGGTACTTGTGCACAAATATACACATGTATTTGCTATTATTTATTTACTTTTTTGTTCTTTTTCTGATGATTTAGCAATATCTAAATGCAACAGAAATGTGAATGAACATCAGTATTGCAAGAATTAAGTTCTGCTAAAATTTTAATATATTCATTAGCAGACAAAATCTTGGAGCATCATTCTCTAGACAGGAGGGGAGAGGCACAAGCAATAGTCAATCATTGAGGGGCAAGACCGTGTTGAGTACTTGCTTGTGCTTGACCTTGACCCACTGTTTCTCCAAGTGAAGAGTCAGCTCTGTATGCGGCATGATTACAATACGTAGGATTGTTTTGGAATGAAGGAGCACAGAGGGTTATTTTTGATTTTAAAGCTTTCCAAATTTTCTTTTGATTGACAGTAAAACATTAAAGCACTTAAAATACAAACTATAACAACAAACAGGGCTTTGCTCTGTATTTACACCTTTTGAATAAAGACTGCACAAAGATGATAACTTTTAATTTTGCATTAACCCAGCTTTGCTCAACAGTAAGCAAGGTGCTGAGCTCATGTGATGACACTTTTGTGAAATGAATCAGTTACTGTCTGTGCCTTGCACTGTGTTGTCCCCTGTGAAACAATCTAAACCCGTCAAATTGTGACAGCTTGCTCTACCTGCACAAATAGCACCATTTTGAGAAATCAGGAACTGCTGATATTGCTGTAATAGATCTAAAAGCGCATACTGATGTGATCTGCTGCTTCCTGCAAGATGGCACTTGATGCTGATACTGCGCGGAATATCTCTGCTGCATCAGCTTATCATCTAAAAAATATGGATCAGATTTTTTTGAATGAGTTCAGCACTGAACAAATCTTCATCTTGTCTAACTCTGATACTTCAATCCAAATACATGAAAACCTGATTAAAAAAAAAAAAAAAGCCTCAAATACTTTAAAAGCTGCAACAAGCTTAAACAACTGCCTGGAGAACATCCTTGAGTATCCCAAACATATGTAGTACCACAAACTCTATTACGGCGTGTAAAAATAAATGTACTGGAGCATTTCTCATCTTGCAGAATCCTAAAGAGGTTTCCAGAGCACTCAGCCTTTTCCGTAGTGTTTACACAGAGCATGGCAAACGTGTGAGGTTTTCAGTGTTTTGACCAAAAGGAAAACTGAATGGGAAAAAACTCAATTACAGTCAAGGCAAGGTAGCTATCATTGATATTTTTTAGGTTTGCAACAAATGCAGCAGTAGTGACCAGGTTTGGAAAAATTTTGCTTTGTTTACCCTGAAACAATTTGTTCAATACAAATTAAAATACTTTAATTTCACGGAGGTTTGATTGAGTATTGTTTAAACATTTTTCAAAACTCTATTTTAAAAAGAAAAAAGTTAAAATTTAAAAGCTGAACTATTTAAGTTTGAAGTAATTTGAAAAAAAAAGCACTTTTTTTCTGGCTGGAATTATTTTTCATTTTCGCCAGATTTTACATGGAGTTTTACATAGCTGTATTGAACTACCATTTGCGGATGAATTCACTTTTTGTCAAGACTTTGCCCATCTTCACCTTGAAGAGTGCTGGCAGAGCCCCTGAAGGACAAGTAAATATTGCTGTTACTGTCTTGTTAAAAGATGGATCATAGAAACTTTAGTGTCTCCTGGCTTTTGAAATCTTATCCAAAAGACAAGTGAGTGAGCTGCATTTTCAGCCACAAAAAAAATATACATTGGTCAGCTTTAAGAAGACATTGCTGACAAAATGAGACTTAAAGATCTGTGAAACATCTTTCCTAAATTGTTCATTCATGTAATTTATTTTCTGTGACTTCAGCAGAACTATAAATCTAAGGAAATAGCATCTAGCTGTGCCTCTGTTCTAAATATAGTGCATTGGAAAAAGAAGTTTAATTTCTCCATAAGATTTCTTGAGACTTAATGTATTTTGAAATTCCATTGGTTGCCTTGACACTCTGATGGTAGCCAGGTATTTTAAAGGAGCCTTTGCTTGCTTAGAAGTGCAGTTGACCTTGATATCACAGTTATCGCAGTAGGTCAGAGGCTGACGTGATGGCAGACATAAGATGAAAAAGCAGTCCGTAAAGCTAGAATTTCATCTTTTCTAGCATTCTGATAGAAGTAAAGAAGCCATGCTGGAGTGAATAATCTGTGAAGAGCAGGTAAAAAACAAGCATGACCAAGTTGTAAAAGAATACAAACTTGGTCATTGTGGTTGACCTGTCTGACTTAGAACAGCAGGAGGAAGCTCAACAATGCAATGTTTCTATCGTACTGCAAGTTGCACGTGATGCAGGCAGAGAGACGTTTCCTGAAGAATTCATAATCTGAAATGATTGGCTAACAGGTGGGACTGATGCAGTATTTGTCTTTGTGTTTGACAAGGAGCTTTACCACAAAGAGTAAACCAACATGTTCGGGGTAAGTATGTGGCGGAGTTGGAAAATGACCAGATTTTTGGAGATTCATTTTGTTGCTTTTTTCCCATAAGGCAATCCATCTTCCTCTTTGACTTACACTGCATTTAGTGAGGTTCTGAGTGAATATCTGACTTTGAAAAACTAATAATGGATGTAAAAATCAGGGTAAATGATAAGATGCAATAAGACAAGTTGTATCTTCCCTAATGACAGCATAATGAACTGAATTTAAAATTAAATCCTCTCATGAGCAGTCACGGCCCATTAGACAGTGAAATTTCTTGTTAAACTGACTTTTTAAAGCACTTTGTAAAAAGTGGAAATGAGGCAAAAGCACACAATATTGTTGGAAGCTACTTGTGGCCAGATCCTAGTAATCTTTCTGGGTAAAAAACAAGCTTTAGTGAGTACTTTGCTTGAACAAGGACATAACCTCAAAAAACATGAACTGTGAATTACATGCCATCAAAATAATTTCAGCAAGATTGAACAGCTAATATCACTATTTATTGACTACAATAGTGTATCCATAGAGATAGACAAAAAAAGAAAGAGAGGGAGCTTTTCTTTGCTTTTGATGATTGCTGCTTTATATGGATCATGTAGAAGAGGGAGAAATGTGATGTTAAACATTACGTGTTTTTTAAGAAAACATTTCGGGAACAGCAAGTGAGGAGATTCCCCAGAAAAATGACCAAAAGAAGGTGCAGAAAATGGAGATTACTGGGAAGGTCCTTGCTTTTTTTGGTAAGTGTTCCACAATAACTCTTTTATAGATCCCTTACTGTTGTCAGTGTCATCTTCAAAGCAAATAAAACACAGATTTCTCATCAGCAGTGATTACTATAAACTGGACTTGGCAGGAAAATTTGGAACATAAGAAAATAACAACTGTAAAGGTCCGATTCTCATGGAAGACCAGCAGGATGTAGGTTCGTATTGCCCATCAGTCCCTTTGGAATCATCCAGCCAAAGGTGCATTGAACATGAGGCCGTATACTCTTAAGTCCATTGTACACTTAAAATTTTTACCCTTCATGTTTTTTTTAGTCACTAGTCTGATTGTTCTGTATTATTTTAACTTCTCTTATGCTAGGTATTAACCATGAAAGAAATAGGCTTCAATACCTTTTAAAAAAGTTTCTTTTGCTTCTTTTGAAGAAAAAGGTGCACTGCAAATGCAAGGTTATTGTTCCAGAGTTTTTTACAAAAATAACAGATATACAATGAAAGTGCATTACATTATTGTAAAAATGTGAGGGGT
This sequence comes from Psilopsiagon aymara, assembly GCA_024733675.1. Classification (NCBI taxonomy): domain Eukaryota; kingdom Metazoa; phylum Chordata; class Aves; order Psittaciformes; family Psittacidae; genus Psilopsiagon; species Psilopsiagon aymara. Next base: position 13,255 of record JANRGW010044759.1, read on the forward strand.
TTTGGTTTTTTTAAGAAAGAGCATCTGTTCTCTAGTCATTTCTGTGCTTGGGTAATTCATCTAATGATTACATGGATGTTGGTTGGAAGGCAGTATTGTAAAGCAAGCTGTAAAGCAGCTAGTAAACAAAGGCTTATGTGGTTTTAAAGGCAGCAAAAAGAAGAAAATATATTGTTCTGAATGGTACAATATGCTAGATATCATCAGTCTGCATTTCTGAAAGAGCTGCATGATTAGTTGCTGTCATTGTTCCCAGCAGGAGCTCTCACACCAACTTCTTTTGAAATCTGACCATAAAAGATTATTTTGATCCATCCTGGAGTGTGAACATAAAAGCTAAAGTAAATTGTTTCATCAATACTAGCTTATAATTTTAGCCCAAAGATGTCAAGGGTGGTTGCATACAGGAACTAGCTCTGAATAGAAGGTAACTGTGTATCTGATTCAGTGGACGTATCGGGCATATGCTGTTTAGAATTGATATTTGGGAAGAAAAAGTGAAATGGAAGGCATGCTGCCTGGAAGACTTACTTATATGACTTTAAAGAATTGTTTAAATTTTAACTTGGCTCGTTTGGACTGAGATAAATTAAGACAGATAGGTCTATTCTCATTTTACTGTGATAAAAATAGACCTTGATTCAGGTGTCACTTTCCATGCTAATCTGCTGCCTTTAATTTTATTGTTCTTGGTTTACAATAAAGGAAAGTGAATTGGGTCTCTACTGTTTGTGTCAGCTGGTAACACAGGCTTGCAGCCAGAAACATTTTTCTGGTCAACCAAAGCCTTTGCCAATCAATTGTCAAATGCCCAGTTCTTTTTATCCTGAAACCAGTTGTTCAACTACTGTAGCAAGAGCTATGGAGCAATGAAAGAGAATGTTGTCTTTTCATTTTGCTATCCCATATGGTTAAGCAAAAAAAACCTAGTTTCCACTTTCAGCAGATCATAGGAAATAACAAGTTGGTACTGAACTAAAGCTCCCCAGTAGGGCTAAGGATACAGTACCAGTGTGATAATAAAAATACACTAAGCATGTTAAATAAAAGCAAGCTCTGCTTTGGCAGGTGTCCTAGAAGTAGTGAAGTGAGCTAGATCAGCCTTGGCTGAAAGACCAAATAGAGTCAGCAATATTTAGAATAAATAAAACTCCTTGCTGTATTTTCAATTGCAGCCTTGGAGCTTTCAAAACTCTGTCCTTTAAGCATCTTCCTGATCATGGGATGAATTTCACTGAAAAAATGCTACACTTTTGAAACAAAGAACAACAAGGTGAATAATCCCCAGTGCATTAAAACCTGGTGAAATTTTAGTTGCATATTATAAGCTAAGTGGAGGGAAATGAAGGAAGGTACCACACTAGCATTCTCAAACGGCAATGTTGTACATGAAAGGAAAATGAGTCACAATTAAGAGGCAATCTTCATTGTATTTCTGTGAGTAATACCTGGTATAACATTAAGCAAAACGAACTGAAGCTCAGACTAGCATCCTTTGAACAAGCTATTTGGATAGATTGAATTCCAGTGCCACTTCATTCATTAAACATTAACCACAAATGAAAGTATAACTCTGTGCGCATAAATGCATACTTTGGACTAATGCGTTAACGACTGCAGAGTACTACTGAAGGAAGAAGGCAAAAAAGTCTTGCAATAACATGCTAGCTGATGCACCAGGTAACATGTCACAATCACTTCAAAGCAGTTCCTTGGAAATTTCCATCAGTTAGGGGTAGCCATTGGCCATGTATAAGAAAATTCCAGATCACCAAGGTGATGTTAGTGACTTTGTTTTCTAACAGTTGTGCCTCTAACAGGGGGTGAAGAAGTAAGGATTGTTGGTAGGAAGGGATGACTTTTCTTCAGGGATGTGTGACAGCTGTCAATACTGGCAGGGCATAGAAGAGGAGAGTACCACAAATGTCTGATTGTGCTTGCTGGAATGGGAGTGGGGAAGTGATGCTCATAGAAGAGAAACTGGAAAATTTCTTTTGATAGGCTGACTTGAGTAGAAACCTGATCGAGGAGGAAAATCAGCTGGATTTAATTTGAAATTAATGGGGTTTGCTCGTAGAGCTAAATAATGGGTAATATTTTGTATCTGAAAGTGTGCACGGTTGGATTTTGAAAATGGAGAAAAAAATGTAGTGAAGTCAAAGCTACTATTTGGGCTGCAATAGCTGCAAGGGTGACATGGGATCCCATAAGTGGGGTAAGTGAAGAAGGAATTATCAGGCCAGCCGGAAATGGTTTAGGCAGCTGTCTCATTCCTTCCCCTGCAGTAGCTCGTGCAGGGAGTATTGCTTCCCTTATTTTCACCTGCAGAAATCTCAGTAGGCAGCAAAATTTCAGTGAAGAAGTAATCACAGCTCAGAGAATGAGTTCATAATGAAAGCAATGAAGCAACCTTATCTTCAGCACATATTTGTGCTCCCTTAATATATATCTGCTATTTTATCTACATTAGTAAAAGATAGTGTCTTTTTTTTTTTTTTTTTTCCCTAAAAGAGAAATAAATAAATAAAAAAAGCTTGCTCCTGAAAGAAACAATACATTTGTGACTGGTGGGTCTTTTCCCCTCCAGTTACCAGCTGGCAACTTTTGAAATAGAGGTAGAGCATAAATTATATTCCCACAAGCTAATTGTAAATTGTAAAAATTGGCATCAGGTTGAGTAGGAAAGACCCAGATTAGTCCCTGAGAAAAAGGCAGACTGAACTGTGACAGCTTTTTTCTGTTCTGTGGGAGTCATTTTCTGGAAGTGTGCTTCCCTCCAGACTGGTTTCAGCAGAGACTGCTTCTTACCTGCAAAGTTTACACCTGAGTACTGGGGAGAAGTGAAGGGGAAGGAGTGAGGAACAGCTTTTCTGCTAACACAGTGTGTGGCAGTCAGAGGAGAAAAGACACAAATCTGTAGGGAACTAGATTTATGGGTTCTGTTGCTCAGGGAACATCTTATTTACTTGTGGGATAACAACCCAGGGTAAACCTGTGGCTGTTTCTCCTGTGGAGTGGGTGAAAACAGAGCAGACTCCTTTAGATTTCCCCAGAGCCCAGCACAGTGTTACTGATCCAACTCTGCAATGTGCGCCACGTTTTTTCAGGTTAATGCTCCACAGCCAAAATGATCAAAGCTAAGAGCTTTGAGTTAGCCTCAATTTAAGCCTTAACTACTGTTTTGACACATAGCAAACTGACTTTAGGGGGATGTGAACATCCAAATTCCACCCAAGTCAGTGGAGCTGATCAGAATATTTGAAATGTGGGTCCCATTTGTATCGAAGCATAACTTTGGAAAGGTAACTTGATGGTAAAACAACTTGAAAATATGCACTGTGTGCACTTCCCTTCAGGCCTCATGCTGGTATTTCTCATTTTCCGTAGTCGTGTCTTGCCATGGCACTGAAAAGTACGATGTTTCCTATTTCAGCTTTTGCCCCACAGCTGAATTAGGGCTGAACCTGCAGAGTGTCTTCTTGACCTTTGCACTGTAACACTTGCTAGATTCTGCTGTGAAACCCAAGGCCTGCCTTTGTGTTCCCAGTGACTAGCAGGAGAAGCATGAAATTCTGTCTCATCAAAACTCGGTGTCCAGTACACCTCTGGCTCCCCAGCTGAGCGGCTGCCTCTTTCATCACCCTTTGATGTGTATCCAGCAGAAGCTGTGGCTCCAGAGCTGTGGCATGCTTGGTTTTCCACCAGCAGGGAAGGAAGTCTTGAGAGGGGTAAGACAAGAGTACAGTCAGATATGAGCACAAAGACACAAAAAAAATATACCACATTGCAAATAGTAATTGCAGTGTGTTCCTTACTTGTACTGTTTTCCAGACTCTGGTATTTGTCTTGAAGCTTTTGGAAAATACAAATTTTTAAAAGCATGGAAGGAAAGTTTTTAATCAAATCCTACTAAACTATTCTTTTGATCTAGTTTGGCATCATTTTCTGTAGTATTTGTCTTTCAGCATGTCTCTCCATCTAGATTTGAACTTCTTTAAATTGAGTTTTATGTAGTTCCTTCACAAGGCTATTTCATAATCCAATACTTTAGACAGAAACCATTTTTTTTATTGCCACCTCACCACCAAAATATTTTTTTCAGTTTCTCCTGTAAATTTGTGTTCATATTAACTTATACATTCGTTTAATTTTCTCAGCACTAAAAAATTTCCCATTCTGGGGAAATTTTTATTTTTACTTTCTCTTAATTATTCCTTACACATGTCCTGCATTTCCATGAAAAAAAGCAGATTTTTTTTTTTTTTTTTTTTTTTTTTTTTTTTGCTAAAAAGAGCTATTTCCTTTCTTTTGCTAGAACTTGTGGAGAAATGTAAGTGTCTCACATAGGCCCCTTGGTAATTATGGAGTGGATTTTGTAACATCAGGATGGAAGAAGATTACTAATAAAAATAATGCCTTCTGGAAATGGCTACAAACTAAAATGTTTACATGCCTGCTATTGCTATCCACTTACACAATCTAATTCTACAGTTCTGGGACCACTACTCTATAAATTTCAATTATGCTATTAGCAATAGGTCTTCTGTACTGTAATCGGTGCACTCACTTTATGTAATGCAGTATTTTTCCTCTAATTGACTTCAAATTTATCATACAAATGTCAAAGCCAAATTTGCCTATAATAACGTATTATCTCTGCTGTTCTAGCTCACTGCACTCACAAGAAACAGAGCAATAATAATCTCTTGGGATAATGAAGGACAGCAACTTAATTTACATAGTGTTGAAAAGAATGACAGCTACTTACCTGTCAAAACCAGAAACTTTTAATATATACATTTAATTAGACTGAATGTCCCATTCACATGATATTTTCCCTCTTACTGTAACATGAGGATGAATTCATCTTTTGTTAGAAATGAGAGTATCTACTGTTTAGATGATGGACTTCCTCTGAATATGTTTTTAGACAAGTATTCCCATTATCAGAGTCTTTCAGCTTTCTCTTCCTACTCTATAGGGAGAGAAATATGAGAAATATGCTATAATGAGTTGTAGCACAAGGAATAGGCTATTATGCCATGATGTAAAAATGGCAAAGATGCAAAGGAAGAGGCTTTTTAATGTGTAAACAATTTTTTTAGAATAAATGGGGGGGGTGTGGGGTGTGTATGTAAAGAAGTGATACAGTTATAGTCATCAGTCCCATAGTTTTTACGTATGACCAGCTAAGACTGAATAACAATATCAAGTTCCAGAACAGAGATTTATAGTTAATTAATTCTGGGATTCTCAGCTGCTGTATAGAAAGTCATAATAGTGAACTTGAGATAGGTAATAGAACGGTAAACATGAATTTGTATCTTTTTAATTTTCTTATCTGAAGAATTCTGAGGATATTTTTTAAGATATGTGACTTTGGTGCTTCTCCTTGTTCTAGCATGTCTTGGATGGCAGCACTCAGCAGCAGCATGCCTTCTTTCAGGCCATGATAGTCTACTGTTAGTCTCCACCCTCCTGTGCTCCTGCGGGTCTGATGTGCTGGGGGGCTGGGGTTGGGCAGGCATGACAGTGACTGTTGTGTGGGATTGGAGTAGATATGGTGCATGTCATTTTGTTGTCAGATCCAGAGACCTTCTCTTTCCCTTGAGGCTGCTGAATAGTGTTGAATGGGGCTTATTAGGCATGGGGCAGGCTCCAGCATCTTGCAGTAATTCGTGCCTCTCTGGAATCTCCAGAATGACAGCATATTTTTTCCAAATATTTTCTTAGTGTTTCAGGATCCTGCACTTGTTCAAGAGTGAAATGCCAAAACAGTGGAGGTGTTCACTGTCCTAGGTACTTGTCCATACTATCACACACACTGCCACTTGTAACTATTTGTCTCAGGGCAGATATCTGGGGGGTATTCTTAAATAGTTGATAATCCTATAAAAGGCCTGAAACACATTCAGAAGATGTAGCACCAGGAACATGCTTGTTTGAACATCCTGATGGTATTCAATATTCTCAAGAGCTATTGTAGTTAGCCAGGAAGAAGAAGAATATGGAGGAAGTTATCTTTTCCATGCATTGGCTCTCCAAGCAGAAAAGGTAATAAAAGGTGTAATTATGAACAGTTTCCGATAGATGGCTCCCGAGGTAAGGAGATGACGGCAATGCTGAGTACACATACCAGATTAGTCTCACTACCAGCAACATTATCATAAACCAGTGTTACAAAGTACAGCACAATGATAACCTTAACTCAGCCCCCAGAGGTGACAAACAGCACAGCAGGAACGCATACAGCAAATAAGGTGTTACACAGCTCTGAGAACAAGCACATCAACTCTGAGGGCAAATAAATCGACATTATAACCAGCCACTTTTGAACTAATATAATGAATGCTTATACCAGCTACTAGGAAGACAATTAAATATCCCAGCCAAAACCAGGACAGGCACCCTTCTGTATATACCATATGGCAAACCTTTACATGTCTTTATCTGCAGAGTAGGAGTTTAACCTACATAAGTTGAACCTACTGGCTAAAAATATGTTCTGCTTCTTCCACTAAGAAAAATGTACTAGGTGAAAGCATTGGGTGTTATTTAAATTCTTATGTGGAACAGTAGAAGGAGGTAAAGGTTCCTGGAGTGGGTTGGGAGCATATGAATTTTCATCCTGCAGGTGCAATTTTGAACATATAAATGCAATACCTAAAAAATAAAGGATAATTAAAAAGAAAAAGCAATCTAAGTGTAGCTCTGCTCTACAGAAGTGTTCTCATGGCAGATTATGCCACTCCTTCCTAGTGTGAGGAAAATGATCTACCCAGAAAATATGACAATAAAACCTATCATTAGTTTGAGAGTTATAATTGCCTCAGATCCACCTCATTGTTCACTACTATTCTTTTTTTTTAACTGCTTTAACAAGGAACACTTTGCAAGAAAAACACACTTGTAAGTATATCAAGCCAGCAAAGTCCTCTTGGCACAGATACAACATACCCTGGTATTACATATCCTCCAAACTTTTAATAAAATGAGGCACACTTGTTAAATTGCAGTTTACTACTATCACTGTATCTACATGCTCAGTAGTGATAGCACTGCCTTGCCAATATAATCTACTATCAGTGTTTAATAGAGTCATGTCCTTACAGTGAACTTTGTGAGAGTATAGGGCCAAGCATGGAGTGCATATGGTATAGCTACTGATGAATGTTGTCTAGGATTTGCACTTACAGATGTAAGTATTTACATAGTGTGTAACCTCTTTTCCTTAAGTTTTAGCATTACAATTCATTTAATGTCTTGTATCTTTCAGTGTGTATGGATAGTAAAAGTGTTTCTTTCATCTTTTCGGTAACTGTAGAAACATAGAATAGTTAGGGTTTGAAAGGACCTTAAGATCATCTAGTTCCAACCCCCCTGACATGGGCAGGGACATCTCCCACTGAACCATGTCACCCAAGGCTATGTCCAACTCGGCCTTGAACACTGCCAGGGATGGAGCATTCACAACTTCCCTGGGCAACCCATTCCAGTGCCTCACCACCCTCACA
>JANRGW010044762.1:0-13521 GCA_024733675.1 Psilopsiagon aymara
GGGGGTGGGGGTGGAGAAGGCAGGCAGGAAGTAGAACCATAAAAATTCAGAAAGTTGAACAGAGAAAAATCTTCAAGGAGACACAACCACTCACCTGATCACTCAGCGTACACTGTTCTGTGCAAATGTCTGTGATAAGATTTCGAGCTTGCTTAGCCATTTCATCCAAGAACATGTTGCACAAGGAAAGACTACGATCTCCAATATGATGTCGCTGTTAAAGAAGGAAACAAAAGAAAGTCTGATGGTCAGTTTCCCATTAGTCCTGGACTGAAAATAACAGTTCACTGAATCATATAACAATGTTCTGAGAAACTATAAGCTTATCAGCCCTAATAATCTCTAGTCCAGGATTTATTTATTTTTTTTTTACTTTTGAAGTAACCATAGCATTCAAAGTCATGGACATGGCATATTATCATTTAAAATATTCTGATTGCTATATTTTGCAAAACACTTTCTGGAAAAGGAGGCAAGTAAATTTTAAAAAGTAGGTTTTGCTGTTTAATTTTGGACCAAACCTAGTTTAACACAGCCCATCCTCAAGGCTTCTGTTTAATCTCCTGTTCATTAATTTGTACCAGTACTAAATCTAGAAGAAAAAGAACATGAAACTCAAGCTGTAGAAAAAGCACAGTGTCCTTAGCTCTGCTGAAAAAAAAAAAAAAAGCATAAAAAGATAAAAAAAACCCTCAATAATGAAGCCCGGCTGCATTAATTTCTGGATTCAGTTCGTCACTGGATCTACACAAACACAGTCTGTGTCTCACTAAAATCCTTCTTCCACCACCCATGTTTGCTTTCTAACAGCCACACCACCAGACATTGTACACACTACAGCAAAGATGATTTTTCCGAAATGATAATAATTACCAAGTTATACAATTCAGATATTGAATTCAAAGTTCTGCTGGCTGTGGCAGAATGTGCTTGCTGCAGCTGAATTCACAGTAACTAGTGTACAGGGGGATTTTGGCTACTGATTCCTTACTGTTATTAGAATTGTTCTGAAAGACATTTCTTGTCCTGAAAGGAAGCTTTCCTGGAAAATTTTTAGTGGTTCTCTAGTACAAATAAAGTTTGTATCTGTTTAAAGCAAAGTATACAGAAAAAATTATGATCTCGTCATATACTGAGATGGAGTTTAACAGAAGAGGATTTAATGTTTTAGTACAAAAAAAAACATATTATGCATATTACAATCAATTTTTATTAATCTAATTGAGATGAGCACTGCTAAGAATGTTGCATGAGCACTACACAAAACTGGTGAAGTTAACGCCCAGAGTAATTCCAAAGTCAATGGACATACAGGAATTGTACTGAAGGATCGATTTCATTACAACAGAAACAGAATTTCCTCAGATTGAAACTACTTCCTTTAACAAAGGGTCCATTCCTTTCAGCAACACTCTGCATTTTTTCCTTCGTAGTTGTAACCAAGGAGGGTTTGTATTACCCAGCTCTTACCAAAAGAAGTGCTTGCATTATACCATATATATCACATTGGATTATTCTTTTTGTTATTATTTTTTTTAATCTTACTAAAGAAACACTATTTAGAACAAGCCATGAAGAACTCCCAACTTCCTGTTTCCTTTTTCTAACTAGGAGTTTATAAACCACTTGAAAGCAAAACTGCTGCTTATAACTTTCAACAGGCATATGGGATTTATTAGCATCTAAGCCTGAATGACCCCAGAAAAGTCATCTAACCTTTGGACCTTAGCTTAAATTTCTCCTTAGAGCAAAGAGAACAATGCTTACTCACTTCAGAAAATGATTCTGAGATGAGTAGAGAACTACATAACAAAATACCTACTTATTTTACCTCCCTTTTTACCACTCTCCTCCCTTGAATGTTATGATACTGAAAAAAATACCTTCCTGCAGTGTTCAGCTCTGGTCCTCTCTACTTTCCAAAGAGATGAAAATAACTTAGACAATATATTTTAAAATTACCTCTTCTGGGCACAGCTCATGGGTACAGCTCATAAAATGAGTACAAAGCAGGGGGAATGCAATTGAGTATCTTGACTGAGATGGAAGCTCCAAACACTGCTGAAACATCTTCTCAAAAGCACGACTATAAAAACTGATCAGACATAGACATTTAAATGAAATATATGTACACTTTTGCTGCAAACAAAATCCGATCACATGCAAACATACTATTTGTGTCAGATTTGTGATTATACCAAAAGCCACATCATGCTTTTGAACTGGTGTGTTACCTGCTTTTGCTTCTTACATATTTTACTTGCATTTCTCTATTACCATCATATTTTTATTCTGATGGTTGCCACATAAGCACTGCAAAAAAACTTGCACATTTTGCAAAAATATATTCAGGAACAATCTGCAAATGACCCCAGATGAATTATGTGACTGCTTGGAAAGTCTCTATGACAATTCATTTGATCAAATTAATTCTGATGGAAACTAGAAAGTCTCATTGATTCTCTCACTGACCTATCTTCCTACCAAGTCTGCTATTGAAAAATTACACTTGCAAGGACAAACCAAACAACAAATAATAAAAAGCTTCTACAGTCAGCTTAGTAACATACCAAAATATAGACAGATCTGAGGTTTCGACCAACATCTCCACCAAAGAATCCACCATTTTTGTGTGGAAGATGATTGTGTTCATCATCTTTCCTAGTTCTCTATGGTCTGCAAGACCAAGTGAAGCTTTAGAAACACTGGTGTAGGCCTAGAAAGACACAAGAAAAAAGTTAAGATTCCATCAACAGCTGCCTTTTTGGCAAATTCATTGCTACTGCCCAGTACAAATGTTAAATACTGACTAGGCTATGCATAGGCTACCTGTGTACTTAAAGACCATAGATAGACTATTTTATGTTTCCACTACAGCTCAAGAAGACCAAACTGCCTTTCAGTTGAGTCTCTAAATGTCACCTGAATATGACACCAATTCACAGATAAACTATGGAACAAATTAACAAAACACAGACATGCACTTGTGAGCCCCCACTTCAACCACCAGGTTTTGAGAGGCAAGTGAATGTGTATTTTGACAATTTAAAAATAATGTGTCTACCAAATCTTGATACAATTGCTTTACAGTCTAAACAGTACACACATACATATCCCCTCTTTATGAAGTGAAAATATTGCAATGCGCAGGAGTGATCTCACTGAACAGCCTCTACCTTCCCCTGGCTGGGCACAGCCTGCACAATGCACAGTCATCAACTGCTCATCCTCAACACAGTATTTCTGAACTGTTACAAACACCTCCAAAAGCAGGCAATGCAGACAGTTACAAAATGTAGCAAATTATCTGCTTAAGTAATTGCTTGATTTTAAATAAATAGTTTCTTAGCCTGCCACCCACTTGCAGTGAGAGTAATCTAGAACTGCAGTAATTCAGGAAACGTTTTAGCTTTAAGTTAGGAAAGTGTCACACATATTTACAAAGTCTTACCTGCAATCTGAACCAATCTAATCTCATTCCTCTGAAGTCAAACACCTCTCCATCTTCAACTGCATCAGGGAAAAAAATACCGAACATACAACCTTTAGAAAAACAAACTACAAATTCAGATACACTGTATCAGACCTTCTAAGAAACCTTAAAGGACTCAATAATTACTTGGGTACTGAACCTCATGCTTTAACCTATGAATTTCAGTCCAGCACAGCCATGCTAATAGGAGTCAAAATATTTAGATGAAGATGTGTGTGACATGCTTTCTAAACTAAAGGTAGGATTGCTTCCCGCACAGCATTCTTCAAAAGCTCTACCTATATAGAAAAGCACTGGGAAAGGGACTCAACAAGCAGCAGATACTGTCATGAACAAGAAACATGGGAACAAATTCAGTTTATGCAACTTATCTCCTTCTACTAGTGGCATGAGACAAAACGAGATGAAGCTTCCCAGGGGAATCCGCTATTCTGTTACCATTTCTCCAAGTTAATTTAAACTTACCTTGTTTCACGCTTAGTGAAGTCATTGTGTTCACAAAAGAGGACATGATAATTGATTCATCCTCCGGGCACACTGAAAGATTCTAAAATAAATGGTGTTGCTATTATTATTTCAAACTTGGTTTATGAAATGATGTCAACACCCATGCCCAATTTATCAGCTATGCTCTGAAATGTACAAAAATTCACACATTTAACTTAATCCACAGAATATTTCAAATGGCGCTATTTAACAGCTTTCACTTTTCAACTCATTGCTTGATGACAGGAAAGCTTGCTTCCAAACCAGTATCTGCTCAAAACTGAAACATCTCTCAGCAAATGTGCTCATGCACTTTTACACTGCTGTCACTTACAAACTGGACACCAAATATTTTCCTGTTACACAGCAGACACCAAACATTTTTCTGACCCCTACAGGCACCTGATCTGCCTGCAAAGAAAACTGGTTGCGGCAGGATATAGCGGATCCCACATCAGCATTGCTTTGCTTCCCAGAAAGCCCCCCCTCAGCAGCTTTATTACTAACTTTGACTTCAGTGACTGGTACCACCTGAAAGTTTTTGTTAAAGTTTGCCACTTCTACAAAATGCAACAGTTCACAAAAAAAGCCATTTCAGCGACTAGTAATATCATATTTCAATTAAATAATATAATACAGAAATTTCTCATCATACCAGCTATGACCAATACTTTAACCTAAAGGCTGAAAAAAAAATCCAAGTTATCACTCAACCATATGTCAAGTCCTGTGTTTGATACATGTTATGAGTTAATTACAACTAAAATTCAAGCCACCTTTTCCCCTCATTTCAGTGTGATCCTAAGGATCACCCTACCTAAACACAGAACACTTGTGCCACTTGTAAACTTTTAGAAGTCATTGACTAAATCCAGAAAGTAATTTCCTCAGGAACCAATGACAAGTGTAAAAAATACTTAATTTTGTCACTCAAAAATCTATTAATATCTAAGTATTAAGAGCTATAAGGAAAAAATACCAAAACATATTTTTTGGTATTGAAAGTAAACCCAAGGATTCAGCTGCATTTAGTAATTTATATACAGTGATACAAACTGGTATTTCAGCTGTTTAAATAGCTTGTTTAACTGAACAGTAAAGTAATTTAGTTACACCTTCTAGTAATTGATGGAATGCCTGAAGTATGAAATTGATTTTTGCACCCAACAAAAAAAGCTTACAGGACACACCTGGCAAGTTTGAGTAGCTGACCTACGCAAGAAATTTGGGCTCCATCTGGTGGTCATTAGATTAAAACTAAAACAGTTCAGAAAGCCCATCATGCACTTGCCAGGCTAAGCAAAGAAAGTTTTAATGTTCCTTTACTGGCCGTACCTGGTTCACTGTCTCAAAACATACATACATACAATAGCTTGGGTTGGAAGGGACCTTAAAGATCATCCCGTTCCAACACCCTGCCAAAGGGCAGAGACACCTTCCTGCAGAAAAGGTTGCTTCAAGCCCCATCCAACCTGGTCTTGAACACTACCAGGGATGGGGGAGCCACAGCTTCTCTGGGCACCCTGTGACAATGCCTCAGCACCCTCACAGGGAACAACTTCTGCCTGAAATCTCATCTCAGTCTCGCCTCTGGCAGGATAAAGCCATTTCCCCCTTGTCCTGTCCTTACAGGTCCTTGACCAAAGCCTCTCTCCAGGCTTCTTGTAGCCCTTTAGCCACTGGGAGATGCCCTACAGTCTTCCCAGAGCCTTCTCTTCTCCAGGCTGAGCAAGCCCAACTCTCAGCCTGTCTCCAGAGCAGAGGTGCCTCAGCCCTAGGGACTTCCGCAAGCAGGCCTGTGTCGCTCTTGGGCAATGTTTACAGCAATCAAAGACACAACTTTCAATTCCAGAATTAAACAGGAAGTTAATTTGCCATATTCCATAGCGTTCATCAAAATCCACAAACCAGAACGTGTTTCATAAAGTCATTCTGAATAAAGAAAAACCTTTAAAAGTTTGTACTTGAGAACCCAAACCCCCAGTCTTGTCATACCTGAACAAGCTCATTCAAGACCACTGCATCAAAGCCAGAGAGATACTGCACATAGTATCTCTGCATCACTGGTCCATATTTTCGCACATGTGCTCTGAGCTCCTCCATGTAGAATATCAGCTCAGCTATGTGCCTAGGCAAGAAGATGAGGAAAAGCTTACAAATATAAACACCCAAAATATGAAAAACCTATTTGTATCAGTAGAATACTTCTTAAGAAGAACCTTGCTTTAAAAACTATTAACAAGTATCTGCTGTATGAAAATATCTTTACACATTGTAAAATCAGTTTTCATAGATAATTTTCTCTGCAAGGTAAAATCCACTCAACAGGAGGTAAGTTAGCAGGATACTATCACGATAATCCTCAAATGTTTGTATAACTATTCAGTTATTATTTTGGGTAAGAAGTGCTTTTATAACACCCAATTTGAAAAAATGTGGGTTTTTTCCTCAAAAAGCAGTTCTAGCTGAAAAATACTATTGTAATAGCCACTTTTCAGTTCTGATTTTTTGGTGGGTTTTTTTTTTTTTTTTTTTTTTTTTTTTTTAACTATGAGGATGGTTAAATACTTGCACAGGTTGTTTCAGAGCAGGTCTGGGACCTCCACCCCTCCCTAGCACCTGAAGTCCAGTGAAGAAACCCCAGTGTTATTTCAATCACAAATAGCCTTGTGATTGTCACCTGTTTAAATTCCTGCCATCAACACAGACATTCAGTCCAATCTTGTGTTCAGTAACCTTGAAACCTTAAAGACAACCAGATAGGCCTTCTGCCTATCCACATTTGTAAGATCTCATCATTCCATTTTTCATTTTTAGGTTGTTTATGATGACATTAATGCTGTATTACATAAATCTTACCTGATTTAAATGACAGTTTTACTTCAAGAGACATTTTACAAATAGACAAATCAAGCTTTTTGACAGTTTCCTTCCCTCCAACATTGACTTGCTCAATGCAAAAATCACTGAAGACACATGATAAAGTTTTATTTTTGCTTATTCAGGGGAAAAAACACATTTAACTTCAATACAGTATTTTTATTTCATAATTAAATTTTCTGCAGAGAATGAATTCTCACTGATGTGCTCCATTTCCTAACAGAATACTTTAAGTTTTCTGGTTTGATGGAAGCTTAATATTTCCAGGTTAGGATTTTCCGAACAGTCCCAGCTTTTCCATACAGGCAACCTTCTCCGAGATTCCCTTCTCTTCAAATGCATTTTTTCTGTGAAATTCTCAAAAATTTAAGGTATTACACTAAAAATTAACATACTTATCTATGAAATCATCTGCGCTCTTCTTTGGCATATTATCTGCATGACGAAGAAGCCAAATAATTTCATCACGAGCAAAGGATAATGCCATAAATACAAAAAGTGCCTGAAAAATAGAAATTGTTCAGAAGTATATAGATACATGCAACAGTTGGACAGCTTGTGTACACTAAGAGTCAACCACACTCTAAATCCTATCTTAAAACCTAGGTAGGTTTCTCAGAGTGCATGGCTTCCCCTGCCCCCGTACAGACTAAGTGGCATATTACCACCAAGACACAGACTGTAGGATTGCATAAATGCAAAACAAAAACCATGATTACCTTAGGACCCAACAAGCCTGGCTGATCAGACAGGACAGTAGCCAGTTCTTTGAGTGCAGAACGTAAAAACTTGCGTCTCTCTCTATGCATTGAACCGCTGCATCAAAAAAGCAAACCAAGACATCATCCACTGTGCTAACAACAGAACATTTGATTTTTTCCAAACATGTAAGCCCAAGCATAGGCAACTAATATCATACCATATAAAGTTCAATATTTCAAAGGATGTGGTTCAATTAAAATTGACATCCCCATCCCCAAGACTGTATACTCCTGAAGTCTGGTTAACTTTAAAATCCAAGTTCTCTGCCCCTGCTCTGTGATGTGCATTTGACTCCACTAAAAAAATTTCTGTTTCAACTGCATTAGGTAATTAGACAAAAAGAAACTGGAGAGAAAACTAAATGCATCCATCCTGAAAATTGGAAAAATAATCCAATACTTTGCAAGTTAAATTTATAACATCAAGCAAATCCAGATTTAAAACATCAGTACGTTATCTCACTTGAAAATGGACAACTAAGCACTCAAGATATCATTCTTTATAGCTTCAGACATTCTTTGTAGCTTTAAGAAAATCAACACTAAAATCTGACAAGAAAACTTTGTATATAGACACTTACGCATGTGAAACAGCAGCTTCTTTGCATTCCCTGATGTCATTAATACGCTTGTTGTAGCTGCAAGTGAAAAACAATCCAATACTGTAGTAAGTACTAGTAGCACAAGTTAGCAAGGGTCAATTGGGATAAGCTGCAATGCCATAGCAACCAAGATACAGCAAAAAGCTCACACGAGGCTTATTTCCCTGAACAGAGCTCAGTGCTAGAAGTCTCAGCTTTGTTTGTGAGTTTTCATATATTTCAGAAACACACAACTTTTCAAGCAAACTGGACATTAGTTTCTCTTCACTAGATTAAGATTTGTGGGCAAGAGCATTAATTTAACTTCTGCCATTTCAAACTGATTCTTCAGACTGCCTCAACACTGAGATAAAAAACCCCAAAACCAAAGACATGATCATCATGAAATCAGGCTCCTGAAAGTTATACATTGAAGAAACAATCAGGATTATTAAGCAAAAACATTTGTGTGCCGACTATCCTTAAAGCAGACTTCACATGAAGTCAAAGCAACATTTTCGAAACAGTTCTTTAACGAATTCTTAACAGAAGTTCTAAAAGATGAAAAAAAAAAAGGAAAAAAAAGAAAGAACGTACCCTCGTATGTTTACAAACAAGTCTTCTGCAGCTTTGTGAATATGGAATACTTCATCTCGAAACAGAGCCAAACAAGAGCTGCTTTGAAGTGCAAGTTTCCAAAGGTTCAAAGCTGTAGCATCACTATTAAGGATTCCATGGCACAAAATAAATCCAACTTCAGAAGTCACATTGATGTATGTCACAAACCAGATGCACAAAGACAGTAAGAGAACAGAGATTGTTAGGTGCTTTCTCTTGAATAGTTCAAATGGCTAATTAATAATAAGTTTAATGGATAACATCATTTTATATATTAAAAAAACACCCTACACTGTTCTAGTAGAAGTATTTTTGTAACATGAATTACTTCATGTGATTCTACTTTGCTATTTTCATCAGACTTACTAAAGCGCTCATTTTTAGTGAAAGTCTGGACTAAACTGATGACAAACTCAGTTTCAGCAGTATTTCCTGAAATCTAAACTTCACTGCAGGTAAAAGTATGGTACATATAAAGGAGATTTGATCAAGTTCTCTAGAATCTGCGTAAAACAGCTTTTGTAAAGTACAGAAAAACAAGTTATCTTTTCAAAGTTAACTGATATTTTAAAAAACAACCATGAGCTGTTTCAGAATGTTACTCACAAATGATCCATTTTTCCATTGCATCCAGAGAGAGGTATTCACATGGCATCTGTAGGAAAAGCAGTAATTTGTAGCAAACTAATTATGTAAAAGACAACACATTTCATAAGAAGTACTTCTTAGAAAAAAGGGACAAATAAATCTTTAAACGCTAAGTAAACATGAAAGACTGCTGCTGATTATTAACAAGGCTCTGTTTCATCTCTTTAAAACTGAGAGTTTGAACATTAAATGAACTTCCATACCAGACAGTAAACTGATCTTGACACATGTTTAGTTTCAACAAACATTGTATTTAAGAGCAAAAGGCTTGTGACATATATTATTCACAACCTGACAGCTATTAATGTTTGAATTCTTTCACAAAGATCATCGAAATATAGAATGGTTAGGGGTGGAAAGGACCTTAAGACAATTCATATCACCGCTGAGGCAGCAAATGCAGTCAAAATTTAAAATAATTTGTTCCATTTTCAATCTGTTTGTCTACAGACATCTGAGACAGCACACAGGATCCCTTCCTTCACAACTGCAGAAGTTACAATTGTTTCCCTTCATCTTTTGATCATCAAATACTGGAAACGAAGGCATGAGCTAAAGCAACAGAAGCTTTAATCAATGCAAGAAAATTTTCTCTGTATTCTCCAAAACAGCCTATTTGCTTCTCTGATTAAAACCCACATAGAATCGTAGAATCAACTAGGTTGGAAAAGACCTTTAAGATCAGCAAGTCCAGCCATCCACCCAAGACTGCCAAGTCCACCACTAAACCATGTTACTATAAAGAACACTATCCTTTACTATTGTAGTGTTTCTAAGGCATCTATCGTTTTATCCACACGGAGCTCTGTAAACACCATTACACAGTAAATCAATGGATCTGGGTTTTGGCTTTTTGTGGTTTACAGACAAAGGTAATGAAAGAGAAAATTAAAACACCCCCACATTGTTTCATGGAAAACTTTGCTTAACCTTATCATAGAGAGCAAATTAAAAGGCCATACTGTGTCAGATTGTGCAGGATTAAGCATTGTGCTGGGGGCACTGATGAGGCTCAGTAGTTGCGCGTTTCTCCACTGGTCAGCTGAGAGATTTCTTCGAGGGTAAACCATCTGGAGTGAAACCAGAGCATCTGAAAGGGACTAAAAATAAGACCAATGCTGAGTTGAGATCCAAAGGACATGGGACGGCACGGGGAATCAATTAGGGACAACAAATCTGTGATATACAACTGCAAGTTGTTCGTTATTTATTCAAGCATCTCAGTTGCTGTGTTATTCCCTTCTTTGCCACTTCATTTAGTATGTCCTTTCTACTTTGCTAGCAAATTAGACTTATTTTGAGCAGATACTGTTTACAGAAGCACCTTCATAGCAGATTAAGTTTCTTACACAAGTGTGCTCCTATCCCTTTTCCCTGCCTTTTGCATCAATACTGGTGCATGTTTGAGTCCTCAGTGAGCCAGGTGGTGTTAAGTCAGCAGAGATCACTCAGGGAGGTGGAGCACTCATCTGCTAAAGCTAATTTAAAAGACTAAACAACTGTCATGTCCTCTGAAAGCTAGTGAGATGGATGAAAGGACAACTTCAGTGTGCAGTTCCATGAGAGTGCAACCTAAGAATGTGTTTCTATAGTACAGTGCCTGGAGGTATCCCTGACCCCAATTTATACCTCTAGCACAGAATAAGTAGAAAAGCAAATGAAAATGACTGAAGAATAGCTTTACAAAACATTTCAAGGGAATGGACTGGTCCGCTAATAAACAAAAGCATAAAAAAAATAAAAAGCTAAAATGTAAAGCAACTTTCCTAACAGTGCAAAAAAAAAGATTAATTGCAAATAAGACTTATTTAGCTAAGGATCTCAAGGCAGGAATCATGCTGAGGAAAGAAAAAAAAATTCTGATTATTCAGACAAATGAGACATATTCAAAACTGTTTGACTTCAGAGCACTCAGAGAAGTAGCTGGGAATCTCTCTAAACTTCTAGTTACTATCTTAAGAAATTTAAGGAAATTAAGAAAAAAAATCTCAAGACTAGGGATGGAAAAACAACCAGTACCTAGACTTCAAAACAGGAACAAACACAAACCTTAAAATCTCTAGGGAGTAACTCAGCATTTAACTTCAATTCCTGCCAAAGATTCCAAAATAAGGTGTTAGAGAATCAATTTGCAAGCATCTAGAAAATAACACCACTCTAAGTAACAGTTGGTACTGACCAAACAAATCTAGTTTCCTCTGACAGACAGAGTAGCAAGCCTGGTGGACAAATGGGAAGTGATAAGCAGGATAAGCCTTGCCAAAGTCAATGGATCAGTCTCTTTTCCAAGGTATTCTCATATGCAGATACAGTGTAGATAAATCATTACAGAACTGCAGCACAACCAGCTGTGTAAGAGTGCAAGCTTAAAAACATTTGTAAAGCAAAGGCTAAAGGAATAGGGTTCATTTAAATTAGTGAAGTCTACTGAGCATGATACTCAGCTAAGCTTTTGAGAGTAGGAGCTATTATTCAAGAGGCAGCAGTGACACCCAGGATCCCCGGTTCAAGAAAAGCTCTCAGGTTACAAAGCAGAAAAACACATTCATCTATGCTGTTAAAGCTAGCAAAAAACTGGTTTCATAGAAACACTGGGAATCTCCTTCATTTCAAGCTACAAACCAAAACAGGACATGCATGTAGGTATTCACAGATAATCTAGAACTGATTTTTAATCATTGCTAATCCTTAGTAAATAAAATGGAACCTTACCAATGGGTCTTAATATTCCTGTGTTTCTACAGGTTCTGTTATATAATAGGATATCAATCCCCAGCCTGAGACTTCCATTACAAATAAAAATTAATACCTAATGGCCTTTGACAAAACAAGGGGTTATTATCTTGCTAATGTATTTTTTTCTCTCTGCTTCTCTCAGTTAAGGTTAAGTGCCTGTGAAAAGTAGTTACATACTTTACTGTGAGGTACAAATTCCTCCATCATTTTCTTTAAGGGATTTTCGTAATCCACAATCATCTGGCCAAGGCGTGGATATTCTCTGTCACTAAAAGCAACAACAAACAATTCACTCAGGTGTAGCTGTTACTATTATTACTGTTACTGTACACAATACTTCTATAACAGATTTTTACCTTGCTCCATGTGTCATTTCATGGGCATAGTTATATAATCCAATGATAGCCTTCCTTTCTTCGATTCGAGACAGCAATATCATCAGAGTTGTGTAGGTTATAATCAAATCCAGGTAGTTCTTTGTTAAATCAAAGTTTACAGTCTAGAGTTAAAAAACAGTGAATCATAACTCTCAAACTTTTAGAAACAAGCACGAAACTTGTTTTTACCACTTATTTTCAGCATTTTGTAAATACAATGGACGGTCCTGGACAAATTTTTTTCCCTGGCTGCATACAGACCTTCATATAGTTCTCATTTACTCAGTCAGATCTCCAGAACTGTCTGCATTCATGAAAGCAAGCATGCACATAAATCCTTCCAGGCTTATGTGTCACAGGTTAGCTGACAGATAGAGACACTTCTTCTGGATGCAACCAAACAATCATAAAGTGCCTTGCCTATGAATTATATTTTAATGTCTTAATAATATAAAAGGCTAGCATATATCCCAACATGGTAACATCATCCCATAGGATATATACTCAGTTCTCTTTCATATTATGAACTTAAATCAGCCAAACTTAAAATAAAGGCCAAAAGTAACAAGGTGACATTATACACAATAACAAAGCTAAACCCGTGAGGAAAAGGTGTTTGAGATTTGGTGGGTTTTTTTAATGTATATAGCTGCTCTTGTATGTATTTTAGCCAACACCAGAAGTGACATCCTCACACAGCTTACGTGGACACCAGTAATTTCATTGCCTTGTGAGCTTCACATGACTTAAGCACACATAGAATCACAGAATAGTTAGGGTTGGAAAGGACCTGAAGATCACCTAGTTCCAACCCCCTTGTCATGGGCAGGGACACCTCACACTAAACCATGTCACAAAAGGATCTGTCCAATCTGGCCTTGAACACTGCCAGGGATGGAGCATTCACAACTTCCCTGGGCAACCCATTCCAGTGCCTCACC
>JANRGW010044763.1:0-11000 GCA_024733675.1 Psilopsiagon aymara
CCAGGTTGGACAGAGCCTTGGGTGACATGGTTTAGTGGGAGGTGTCCCTGCCCATGGCAGGGGGGTTGGAACTAGATAATCTTAAGGTCCTTTCCAACTCTAATGGTTCTATGATTCTATGATTCTAACTTAAGGTCCTTTCCAACCCTAACTATTCTATGATTCTATGATTCCGTGATTCCAAATTGGCTGCAGGCATCCTTAGAACTGGACCCCAGTCCTTCAGAATCTGATTCTTAGGCTTGGCAGCTCAGCTACACAGTTCTGAGGAGCCTGTAATTAGTTTTATACCATACCAGGCTAATTGCTTGGTTATTGTGTATAAGATTTTAATCCTAAAATGTCTTTGCAATATTTGTTTTGATCTGTAGCTTTGTCTTTTACTCAGTTTCCTAAATATTAAGTAAAACCAGATGCATGTATTAATTATGCATATTCATAATGCATATCATATATGCATATACATCATATTCATATGCATAATCACTGTAATCATGCAGAAGCTACCAACATGTCCTAAACAAATATGTGAATTGTCAAGGTTCTATTCTGTGCTTCCACGCGCTTCATAGTTCCCCCTCCAACTTTACCTTTTGCTCACACACACGTTGTTGTTATTTGTTAAGTATTTACGTAGTGCATTATAAGGCCACTGAGATTTCAGACCTTGTTCTGTAATTGAATATATGTAAGTATGAAGGTTTAAGCTCTTTTCCTTCAGAGCAGGGAATATACAGCTGGTCTAGAGTCAAGATGCAGTAGTAAAGTAATGTATAACTAACCTGTATTACATTCGCAGCTCTTACTCAACAGCTGCTTTTTCTTGTATAATTGAGATGCAGTGTATTTTAAAAATTTTTTTTGCAGTGGTAAAGATTTCTAGTTAACCTATAGCACTTTCAGAGTAGCAGACTTTTAGTCTAGTAAGAGAGTCCAGTGATCAAATTGAGCTTGTATGGACAGTAAACTGATTGTTAATGGTTTAAAGATAATTAAGACTTCACAACATCACAGAAAGATATTTTCGTCTAGAGCCAAATGTTTCTGCTTCCTGCAGATGGAGTTATACAGTCACCTTATTTCACCTCCCATATTGCTAAGTCTTATTGATTTTGATCATTTGGATGGAGCTAGATAATTTCCGTAAGTTCCATTGCCTACTAGTTTGCACTTGATCCTGTGGGATCAGCTAGCATTCTCCCATCCCTTTACCTGTGAGATTTAAAAGTACAGGGATTGCTAAAGACTTAAAGTAGCTGCTGCCAACTTCTCTGAATCTGGCAAGGAAGTTTTCCTTCGTTGCTATGGTGGCAAGAGCCTAATGCCGTTGTTTTTTTTTTTTTTTCACTGCCTCACAGGAGGGCAGAAACCTCATTTGCTGATAAAGAAGAGATCAAATTGTAGCAGATCAAAAGTTTTTCAGTGCTTGGTTCAGGTATTTGCATCATGGAAATTTCGGTTCCCATCAGAATTGGAGAAAATACAAAGAAGGGTTGGAATTCTTAATATCTGGAGTAGTAAGAAGGCAGATCTATCACTTATCCTCATTTTACCATCATTAAATGTAATGGACGTTGTCAGTTTCATGTAATGATTTAAAATTGTTGCATGAATGCAATGTCCTGTTTTGTTTGGATGTGGGAGAGAAAGATGGCTGCTGGCATCCCAAAAGGGTTTGAAAAAAAACAACCAAGATGGAAAACATAGCTGCTATTATGGTAGTACGATACTGCTTTCTTAGTAACAGGTACCATCTTTGCATATCTATCATGATTACTACTGAGATAGATGAAAGTATCTACATGCATTCATCGAATCTGGTTAGGGCCATATCGGATGAGTGGCTGAAGCTGAACCTTAATTAAAGAGCTTTCTCTGACAGTTTTTTTTACCTTGAAAGTTGGGGTTTGAAGCAATCCTGTAATGGTTTCCTGTTAGACCTTAACTGAGGAAAGGTTATACTATACATACTTTCCCCCCCACACCTCACTCTAAAGATTGCAATCTAAGATGTTGAACTAGATAAACTAAAACAGTAACTGAGAATGTCTTTTTCCAAAATCTATGTTCTTAAAATGCTTAAAAAATGTGGAGAAAGAGAGAAAACTAATTGTTGTGATAAACTAGATTAAAATTCAAAGGGCTTTACAAGTCATATGCAAGGTCAGACCTCACCTTGTCTAGAATCTATACTTTCAGCACTTTTATGTTTTACATCAGCAAATTGAGAAGTGTTTCAGTTTATATTGGCTTGTTGTGTATAGTGAACGTTGGTTCTTCCTGAATTTGTGCTGAAGTAATTAGAATGGAAAAAAACCAAAAAAAGCATAATTACTAGGTATCATTTCCCTATTCTTTCTCCTCCTGAGTTGTTGTATATACTTGTCCTTTCTCTCAAGTTTCATATTTTGTTTAGAACCATACACATGAAACAAATGTGCGTACTATTATGTGTCAATTTTGTGATACTTTTCTAGTTTCTAACTGAACTAAAAGAAAATCCATCTGCAAGAAAAAACAGAAGTTAAAATTTTAAATGTACATCTTACTCTTGTCTAAAATAATAGGTAAAACATTCACCCTGAGAAGGAGAGAACACAAAAATTACCAATTCAATTTTATTTATGTATTTTTTTTAAAAAAAATAAGTAAAGTAGAAATAGCAGGTTTTCTTCATTGGGTGTTAGGCTGTATCTTCAACAATGGATGTACTACAGTAATGCCAGTACCTGTGTAGATACTGTGTGGCTGCACAGTGCCAAGTCGGGAGTTCAGATTAACTTATAGGTAATGGTGTTTGGTTCTACCTTTTGCATGTGCTATGTGGAAGAGATTATTTTTATACACCTGTTAAGAGACAGTTGCATAGAAGCTGGGGTTGTGGAGAAGCATGTGTGGGCAGAGGGTGGCTGAGCACAGTAGTTACAAAGTCATTCATTCAGCCTGGAGAAGAGAAAGCTGCAGAGATGCCTTAGAGCAACCATCCAGCACCTAAAGGAGCTTAAAAGAAAGCTGGAGAGAGATTTTTTACAAGGGCAGGTAGGGACAGGACAAGGGACAATGGCTTTAAACTGAAAGAGAGTAGATTTAGATTAGATGGAAGGAATTCTTCACTGTGAGGGTAGTGAGACACTGGCACAGGTTGCCCAGAGAAACTCTGGCTGGCCCATCCCTAGACGTGTTCAGGGCTGGGTTGGACTGGGCTTTGAGCAGCTTGGTCCAGTGGAAGCTGTCCCTGCTGATGGCAGGGGGGTTGTAAATATACAATCTAGAACATCCCTTTAAACCCAAGCCATTCTATGGTTCTGTGAAAGTCATCATCTTATCAGAATCACTGCCTTCAAATTGCTTTACTACTTGTTCATTCATGGATATTTGGCTGTGTATTTTTCTTTTACAGACTTTCTCTTACCTTGGCTTGGAATTCACTCCAACATAAAATTTCTGAAAGCAGTTTTCTACTTGCATATTTATCATTAACCCTGTATAATATCAGTAGATTTACAGAAAAGTATAGCAGTCTTGCAGACCAGCACTGTGTAGAAGCTTTTAAGTTCTGATGCCATGGTGGCGTTCTTTTTGTACTTAGGTTATCAAAAACGTTGTAGGAGATACTTTAAAAGTAGCCAACATTTTTTCTTGTTTTCACTAAGTATAAAAGCTACTAATAATTACATTTTAATGTTTGATTTTTAGCAAAAAATTCTACATGCAACATTTATTCGGAGTTTGAATGTGGAAATGGTGAATGTATTGATTATCAGTTGACTTGTGATGGCATTGCTCATTGTAAGGATAAGTCTGATGAGAAACTTTTCTACTGTGGTAAGTATTTCCAGATGTTTCACCTTCACCTTCTTATTTTGTTACACTTGCTTACATTAGTTACTCTGTGACTTATCTACTTATTCATGCCAACTGCTCACCAAGATTCGCAAGAAGGTAATGACAACTAGCACATTAAGAAAACCCTTCATGTTATATGGCTAGAATTACTTATATCTGAACATAGTTTTCTTCCAGACTTCATGTACTAGATGACTTGCATTGAGTAAAAAGCATCTAAAATGTACTCATATTTCTGTCTCTAAAACCAAGAAGAAGGAAAAACACAGCTAACTGCTTTTTCAAGGATTAAAATGAGAGTATTTTCAATTTTAATATAGCATCTTCAAATATTTTTTCTGTATTTAAAGAAATTATCTCTAGGAGTAGAAAGCAGTAAAATAGAAGTATTATAAAATACAAAAAATGCCTGTGCAATCTTTCCAACCAATTTTCTGTTTAAGTTTATAGTATCATTATACTTCATACCAATCAGTTTGCTTCTTGCAACAAGTTTGACACAAGTTTGTCTTCTCATTATTTCCATAAATTTCACAAAGGCTCCTATTCTCATCTGGTTTGGGGTTTCTGCATTCACTAGTAATCACTGAATCTCTTCCAGGTTTTTTTGTGTCCAACTGAGTTTGCCTGTCTAAAACACTACTGTTCAAATAATTTTCCTATCTCTTCTGTTTCCCATATGAACAATTTCATATCATTTCAAATCCACCCAATATGTTTATACCTGACACCTCTGTAGTTTTATGAAAATATCTGCTTTAATTCTTGGAGGTCACCTCTGCCATTTTAATAGGAGGCTGGAAGTGGAAAAAGAAGCAGAATAGCTTTCTTCTTGGTTTTGTTTATTTTGGGTTTTTTTCCCCTTAATTAAAAAGTAAACACTACCAATTTGGGCATAGCAGCTGATACTATGACCTGTGTCCTATGTCAGACTTCTTTATAATAATAGCTTTGATCATGTCATGTAAAACTAACATTCCATCAGATCATCTACATATAGGAAATTAAGAAGATTCATTTGTCTGAATCTGAAAAAAGAAAGAGACAAGGAAATAAGAATCTGGATAATACAAAACATTGATAGTTAACTGGGTACGGGGTGGCCCTTGAATTGTAAGTGGCAGCTTCAAAACATAGAAAAGTAAATGATTTAGGTCTGTGAATTCCTTCTAAGGTTTTCTTACTAAGGATGTGTTGGTGTTTTTATGTATGTATATTTCTTAGACATAAGAAGTGATTAAAAAAGCACACACAAAAAATAATGTCAGCAAAAAGTTCAATCAGTTTTTTTTTTGTTTTTTTTTTTTTTTTAATTTTAGTCATTTGTTTCATTCACAGTCAGTGGAAAAAGGATTAAGGTTTCATAGGGTTTCTTTTACTTTGTTAGGAGGGAGGAGGTTGAAGGAATAGAGAGAAAGTCACCTAGGAGCAATAAGACAGTTGTAGCTGATGAGGAATCTCACAATACTCTTTTTTGTCATTCTCGAGAAGCTCTCTTATGTGTCAGTAGTGAGGGATTAACTGAGCTACTATAACTTTTTTATGCTTTATTCTACAATATGGAAAAAAATTGTGAGATCCAACATTTGCTTTTCCATGAATTTGCCACATAATTTTATGAAGGACTTGTTAATTTGAGAGTGACAGTGTACCTTTTCATAGAATCATAGAATGGTTTGGATTAGAAGGAACCTTAAAGATCATCTAGTTCCAAACCCCACAAAATAGAAAGAGCTGTGGTTCTGTCATGCACTAGGTCATATACTGTACCTGTTTTTCTGAATCTGATGAAGTACAGGATGGTGGACTCATTATTAACTAATTCAGTGATCATTATTTATTTATTATTGTGGCATCATTTCTACAATGGTTAGGAGTTTAGTAAATCATTCCTAAATTTTCAGCATATCTGTATTTGTAGCATTCAATATTCTTCAGGAGTGTTCCTACTTGAGCAGGCAGCTTGCAGTGTTGGTATTCAGAAACCCAGAAACTTTTCTGCTAACATTATGTCATTTTACTCCCCATTTATTCCTAATTTGGGCAAATTTGCTATGTTTCGTTGCATATGGTAGTACTGCTGGTGCTATATTCAAACATTGTCGCATGCCTGACAAAAGTGTGTCAAAACAAATGTATTTAAAGCACATGGACTTTTTATACCACAAGATGATGAAAACTGAGAATTTGACTTCCCTTTTTATTTTTTTTATTTTGTTTTTGTCATTTTTTGTGCTTTTATTTATTATTCCTTATCTGTTTATCACTTCCAATTCTGCTGGACAGGAAGTGAACAATATCTGGTTTTGTTCCTATATCTTCAAATGCATTTTCATATACAGTGTTTTTCTGGAATGTCTGTCTGGTTGTAATGTAAGGCTATTTTTATTAGAGGTCACATATCTAAATGAAATGATGTGCTTGTACTTAACAGAAAATAGAGGCTGTCGGAAGGGTTTCAAGCCATGTTCTGATCGTCGCTGTGTTTCAAGTAACAAAGTATGTGATGGTGTAAATGATTGTGGTGACAATTCTGATGAATTTGACTGTGAAGGTAAATGACAGTTACTTCCAAAATGATTTCAGAATATTGTTCTGTAAATACTTAGTATGTAAATGGAAGTAGCTAGAAAATGCATAGAACTTTATTGATAGTACAGGGATTTGTTTTGTTATAATTCAGAAACAAGCAGTTGCACACTAATATGTTTGGAAAAGCATATGTTGGGATGGATAAAATTGATTTTAGTTTACACCCGCAGTTCTCCAGAAGGAGAATCGGTTTGGCTGCGGAAATACAGTTGCTTCTTGTTTCATGAAGTAGTTAATTAGAAGAATACCTTTACTACAGACAGAAGAGTTGAAAGATGGGTGATTTCTTCTCTCTCTGATACACTGTTTCTTTAAAGTAACCAGTATTTTATTTCTTTGCTTCTCAGATATGTGACAACATCTGTGTCCTTTGCAAAACTTACTAGAATTGTTCTTCTTTTTATATCAGAAGTGGTTTTGCATTTTATGTCTTAAAACATGAGCATATCTGTTCATCAGCCAGTGATAAAAACTAGCTAGCAGACAACACAAACCCTTAGTTACAGTTCAGAAGGATTGGAGGGGAAAGTATTCCACAGTGTATAGCTAAAACCTATGTAGCTGTAGTAACTAGCAGTTTTTTGAAAGCACCTCATGGGTTTTAATTATTTAGATGAATATGAGTAGAGAGAAAAGCATACAGGCCAAAACTTCAACCTGATGTTACATGAAAGAGATCTGATTCATAGATGGTCCTGAAAGTGCTTCTTCCTTCCTAACATAATGACTATCTCAAATTGAGTTGAAATATCAAAAGAGAGACATTTAGGTAAAAAAAAAAAAAAAAAAAAAGAGGAAAAAAACCTAATAAAAAAATCAGAAACTTATGTTTTCAAGTTTATTAGACCTTATATTGCTACTGATTTTTTAGCTAGAGCAGGTACAGTGTGTTCTGAATTCCTCATGCAGAGGTAGAAGGTTTAAAAATAGTACAGGTACTATGCATCTGAGGAGTCTGTTTAGTACACAAATTTGCATCTTTTCTAACCATATGTTGCAGATTCAACATGTGCTTCAACAGAATTCCGTTGTGCAGATGGGGTTTGCATTGGAAAATCGGCACAGTGCAACCAGATCATTGATTGTGCAGATGCTTCAGATGAAAAGGAGTGTAGTAAGTTTGTATTTGAGCTTCTTTAGAGCATCTGGTCCATGATTATTCATTGTTACAGAGCAGTTAATTCAGTCATTACTTGTTGGGTACCAGCAGCATCATGTTTTGCACAAACTCAGGTTAAACCTGAAAACCAAACTATGACACTCTCAATCTGTATTACATATGATAAAGTAATTCTCTTTCCAGATAATACAAGTTGCGCTTACTTCTATAAACTTGGAATAAAATCTTCTGGATTTATTAGCTGTAATTCAACATCACTTTGTATACTGCCAGAATGGATATGTGATGGGTCTAATGACTGTGGAGATTATACAGATGAACTAAAGTGCCCAGGTAATTGTGAAAAAAAAAGAAAAAGAAAAAGAAAAAAAAAAAAGGAAAAAATAAATTTACTTTTTTTTTTTTTTTTTTTTAATAGATTGCTTTATTTCAGGGTTTTTTTTTTTATAATCTGGTTCAGAATGTTTACTAAGTCAATGCTGTTTTACTTAATACAGAGAAAAAGATAATGCTGAATGCAGGGGATTTTTCACCAGTCTTTATTTTGCATTTCATTAGATTATGCAGATTAGTACAAATTGCTACTACATTTCTCTGAAGCAAGCTATGTCTAGCTTTCTATTTCATGCAGGTTAGGTCTGTCATTAACCATTTTTATTTAAATAAGACATTAGTCATTATAATATCAAGCTCATCAAGCACAATCACCCAGGAACTCTTAGTAGCTACTGCTTTAGTAGCTTTCTTGCTTACTTTTTTACTTTCTCTTTTAATTTGCTGAGGTACTTGGGATAGGCTGCCAGGGTAAAATCCAGGGTTATTGCTTTTGTGCTTGTTCTGGTCTTCAGCCAGTACAAAGCAATTGTGGTACACTTGAGTCCCAGTCCCAGTACTAAGATAATTTATGTTATATTTCATATTAAGCAGTGAAGGATGGCATAGGATTTCTCCTTTACTATCCAGAACCTCTCATTTGAGAATGTTAAGTGCAATATGTAAACTTACCTATAAATAAATAAACAAGAAATAGTATTTAGAGTGAGAATAATTTAGTGAACGCAGGTTACTTAATATACATTTGGAGGATTAGGCCCATTCTAATAAATTCTCATCAAACTGAAGACAGTGCACTAATAACAAAACTCTGGAGACCTCAAGCCTGTACCTCCTGTAATGCGCCTTGAACTTTTGAAGAAAAATTTATAAAATAAATCAGTATTATTTTTTGTTCATAATGTTTCTGTTACTATTACCTTCCAGAACCTCATTCATTAATTTCTAGTCTACACATCTCCTGGATTATGCCTGTTCCTAGACTGAGGAGGACCTTGTAG
Organism: Psilopsiagon aymara; assembly: GCA_024733675.1. Classification (NCBI taxonomy): domain Eukaryota; kingdom Metazoa; phylum Chordata; class Aves; order Psittaciformes; family Psittacidae; genus Psilopsiagon; species Psilopsiagon aymara. The sequence goes on from JANRGW010044763.1 coordinate 8,893, forward strand.
TCCTTCAGTAATCATATCCATAATCTTTACTTGCAGTGGCAAATAAGCCAAGGCATATTAGAATTCCTGCTTTCAATATAGGGCTATCAGTCTGCATCATCTTAATCATGTCAATGAGCATCTCTCTTGAATATCCAGACGAGTACCCGGTATAGTAGATGAAGTCTTATTTTTGCTTTCTGTCAGCTCAAATACTTATTATATTTTTTATGGGTTTTTTTCATAATTGTCATAAAATAGTGAGGGTTGGAAAAGACCTTAAGATCATCTGGTTCCAGCCCCCCTGACATGGGCAGGGATGCCTCACACTAAATTGACTCATGATGGTTTCTAAGTGTCCTCCTGTGCTCAGTACCTCTATTTCTTCTAAGGATTAGTATTTGTAAAAATAAATATTTACTAATTAATAAATGTTACTAATTTGCAAAATAAAACTTTCCAATTTTTGTTCTTGAATACCATACAAATTTTGCCACGTAACTAACATCATCTGTTTCCAACCCTAACCATTCTATGATTCTATGATTATATGATTATTCCCATTTAGTATCCTGGTTTTATTATGTGATAATCCCATTGTGTCACCAGGACCTTCTATTACTATTCTCATACATTTTGTGGCAACTTTATTGATGAAAATATAACTAGGATCCAGAAGGGACCTTAGGACTTCAGCTCTAACATCAGTGAACCTGATACTGAGAACTTCCATCTGTCCTATAGGGCAGATGTATATTAAATTATAGAATCATAGAATAGTTAGGGTTAGAAAGGACCATAAGATCATCTAATTCCAAACCCCTGCCGTGGGCAGGGATACCTCCCAATAAACCATGCCATCCAAGCTTCTGTCCAACCTGGCCTTGAACACGGCCAGCGATGAAGCATTCACAAGTTCCCTGGGAAACCCATTCCAGTGCCTCACCACCCTCATAGTAAAGAATTTCTTCCTTATAGCCAATCTAAACTTCCCCTGTTTAAGTCTGAACCCATTACCCCTTGTCCTCTCACCACAGTAACTAATGAAGGGTCCCTCCCCAGCATCCCTATAGGCCCCCTTCAGATACTGGAAGGCTGCTATGAGGTCTCCAGGATGAGGCCACAATCTCCTATTCTCCAGGCTGAACAACCCCAACTATCTCATCCTGTCTTCATGCGGGAGGTGCTCCAGCCCCCTGATCATCCTCATGGCTTTCCTCTGAACCTGTTCCAACAGTGCATGTCCTTTTTATGTTGAGGACATCAAACTCTACAGAGTACTCCAAGTGAGGTCTCACGAGAGCAGAGGAGAGGGGCAGAATCACCTCCCTTGACCTGCTGGTCACTCTTCTTTTCATGCAGCCCAGGATATGGTTGGCTTTCTGGGCTGCTAGTGCACACTGCCGGCTCATGTTCATTTTCATTCAGGTTCTTAAAATGGTCTCAAACCAGATCCTCTCCTATAGTGGGTCTTCATTCTCACTGTCCCTACATCTGCCTTCAAAGACTTGGGTGGTGTGGTCAGAGCATTTGCCAGTGAAGACTGAGGCAAAGAAGTCTTTAAGAACTTCAGCCTTCTCCAAATCCAGGGTAGCCAGTTCTCCTGATAGCTTCTGGAGAGGGCCTATGTTGTCCCTAGCCTGTCTTTTGTTCGCTATGTACTTATAGAATCCCTTCCTGTTATCTTTAACATCCCTAGCCGAGTTTAATTCTAAGTGGGCCTTCGCTTTCCTAACCTGGTCCCTAGCTTCCCAGACAACATCCCTGTATTCTTCCCAGGCCCCCTGCCCTTGCTTCCACCTTTTATAAGCCTCTTTTTTCCTTCAAATTTTCCTCAGCAGCTCCTTACCCATCCAAGGGGGTCTCCTGACCCTCCTGCAGCACTCCCTTCTAGTTGCGGTGCAGCGCTTTTCAGCTTCTAGTTGGTGATCCTTCAGTATCAATGAAGAGTCTTGGGACGCCCCTGCCCTCTAGGAACTTACTAAGCAGGTTCTTGAAGAGGCCAAAGTCTGCTCTCTTGAAGTCCAGGGCAGTGAGCTTGCTGCACACTCCTCTCACTGTCCTGAGGATCTCGAATTCAATCATCTCATGATCACTGCAATCAAGGCTGCCCTGGAGAGTCACATTTC
>JANRGW010044765.1:0-10067 GCA_024733675.1 Psilopsiagon aymara
TTCTCAGGCCACAAGTCAAAAACACAGTGCTGCACCAACTACTAAGAAGGAGAAAAATGACTGCTACTGCTGAACCCTTGACAAATATGCATATAGTTTTACTGTTTTTTAAAGTCAATATTATATTTTTATTTCTTTAAGCTGTGATACTTGTTTGAATATTGCAGCTGGATATTCATGTTTTTAATATTTGGTTTGTGTGCAGTACCTGTTTTCCTAGAGCTTCTTTGGCTCTGATGATTCATGGCAAAAGCATGATGATTGAACCATCCAGCAGACTCTGGTATACCATACAGATCTGAAGATTCATAATAAAGAAAAGAGAAATATTGTCTGACTTGCTTCTGAAATTGCATCATTTACAGTGGCCTGATACTGCTTCCAATGCAAAATAGTCATTACAAGATCTTTTACATAAACATTATATTTTTGATATAAACCGAAAGTTTCTTGTATATAGAAAATCAGCAGGTAAGTACTTGAAAACAGTGAATAATTATACAAAAAATGTCATTTGTTCAAAATTAAGAATATGTCAGCATTATGTTTTAAGTTCAGCCTCTTAAATTCAATTTAAATGGTGACACTTTTTCAAGGCAACAAACTTCACAGGCCAATGCACTTTCCAATCTCTCCCAACTGTTTCTTTCCTAAGGGGATACTTGGCACAGATGGTACTTCTCACTGTCTTCTCTGTAAATACTGCAGTGCAACAGTGTTTTTCACCCTTCCCTAAGTAAGTTATCACAGAGGCACCACAATTGTCTCTGATGGGCTCATATTTGGCCAACAGTGTTTCTGTTTTGAGAGCCTGCTGGAACTGGTTCTGTTCAACACGGGGGCAGAGCCTGGTACCTTCTAACAGAATCCAGCCCTTCATTCCTGCTACCAAAATCTGGTCACATAAATCCACTACCAGTTTTTTAATTATTATCTCAATTACTAAATATTTGTTTAATTTATCTTACAATAATGTAAAGGCCTGTTCTGTTGTATATCACTGTTGGGGCATTGGGATACAGGGCCTGCTAGCAACAAGACCAACTTTTAAAGCATGCCTCATGAAAAAAAATTCATATTCACAAACGAAAAAAAAAAAAAAATAAATAAACCGAACCAAACCAAACCAAACCAAACTAAACTAAACTAAACTAAACTAAATGAAATTAAATCAACACTTTCCTGTGTGCTATGCCTCTGGGGCTCCTCCTGCATGATACCAGAGGTATCTCCTTGTATATCTTCAAAAGATGGAAAATCACAGAGTAAATTATGTCTTTTAAAATCTCTGATACAGTTTCTGTAGATGGCCATTACTGCATGCTTCTCCTGTGTAAGTACTAGGCCACTAAATTCAACTGGAGAATTTAAGATTGGTAGGTCTTTGTTCTAGGAAATCGCAGCAGCAGAGGCATTTTCCATATACCTTAATTTTCCTTCAAACTAAATATATTCCTATGTACAGTACAATGTACTGATGGAGCAATGAATTAAAAGAAAAATATGTTCATGGGTGACAGGTATACTCTCAATCAGCACAACAGATTAATCTCTGAGATATTGAGAGGCAACTGTAAATTTGCCAGCACAAGTACCACTGAGGCCAGAGAAGCAGCACTGATAGAGGAGTAGTTTCCTTAGCCTGGCATTTTGAACAATGAATCTAATGCGTGAGTAAAGAGAGAAACCACCTAACATAATCAACAGAACCTCAGGATGCACCATTTTACAAGACTATTACAACGAAGCATGACTGTGTTTTTATTAATATAGGTTCTTTTCAAAAGGTATGTTGAATATACCTATTTACCTGATAGATACAGCTAAATTTACTGACAGCAGAATAATTTTTTTTAATGGAAAGGCTGTTTGAGAATACATGTGTTTGTGTCTGACAATTTATGATGCCACGCAAGTCAGCTGTTGTGCTTAGTACACACTGCTCACAGAAAACAGTCAGTAGCATCAGGATTATAATGGCAACTAGAATACAGTGTCTGTTGCCTATAGGTGAGTTTATTCACTATCACCCTTCCAAATATTTCTGATCATCTTTGTATTTATTACAGCATTAGGAAAAAATGTTATAAAGCACATTTTACAGAGAACTTGAGGTACAGATTTAGTGCATCACATAGGATATCTGTAATATAACTGCAATAGGACTTCAACCTGAGCAGTGCTCCAATTAGGGACTGATTTATTAACTTACGATCACACTACAGAACTGTGTCTCTATGGCTGAACTAACCTGCTGTTCCAGAAATACAAGGAAGAAAAGATTTAACTTTCCCTTCCTCCAATATACATATCTTTTACATTTTTGAATTTGAAAAAACAGTGTTAGACTTACTGAAATGGCAGAGAAATTCTTGCCAAGATACTGGACTGCTTAATTCAGATATAGAATGATGGTTTTAACATCAGTTATATGCCATGGAAAACAATAAACTTAATGACAAACAACAGATAATGAAGAATATGATTGTACTCATAATTTACAATATGAGTACAACTATGATATGGCAAAGTGTTCACTTTGTGATAAAGTACCTGACAAAATAGTGGTCTTAGTTTCCTGGACCAATTCTGAACCCTGTTGGTATATGAAAAAAACTTCAGAAAATGGTAATAGAAAATAAAGAAGCTTTCAGAAGAAAAAGTTAATGTTGAGAAAATCTACATATACTTTAAAGGAAAATTATAATGAATTATAATGAGCATCTAAGGCAAGTCAATTAAATGCTATGTGACTGTGCTTTTCCTGGATTCCAGGCTGATTTTTCTCTGAAAGAAACCAGAAGATAGTCATGGTTTTGCTACTTTTATCTGAATACTATTTTTCTACAGTTTTTTTTTTTGTCTGCTTTTTTTTTTTTTTTTTCTTTTTTGTTTGGTTCTTCTCTTGGTTCACATTTTCAATTATTCTCATAGATTTCTAAAAGTGAATAAGATTCAAATCACCAGATATTTTTCTCTTTCGAGAAAAGACATCTGAATGCTTAAGTTAGAAAATGTACAAAAATATCCTCTTCTTTCATACTTCATGATTAAATATAATTTTTATAATCATAAATAAGCTGTTTTGAGTGAAAAGAGTAAATTCATTGAGAAACAGACAGTTGTTAGGGCTTTTTACCTCAGTAATCTTTTTCTCTAAAGTGTAGATATGAAGATATGTTAGAATCAAAGCCAATCTATCAAGCTGTTAAAAGAAACAGGAAAGGAAACCCTAGACATAATTTACTATTGTGCTCTTCTAGTTTTATACTAATGGAATTCTACAGGCTTTTTTTGCTTGTGGACATTCTGAAACAAGCTTAATTTATTAGCTATTCCAGTAGACAAAGTATCATAAAATACAATCACCAGCAGTTTCCCAGAATAACCATTCCTTGGAATACATAAGAGCATAACATGATAAAAGACTTTAATAGCATCTTGTTCTCATTTCTGTGTCAAAAAGGCAGTGCATAGCCACAAATTCCAGCACAATAAAAGCTGGTTCCCTGTGTAATACTTTTATCAGCATTAAACCAAATGTGCAATGGAAAAATGACTTTTTGCTCTTTTTCTTTGCTTTTATTATTCAGAAAAAGTCATTGTCTTCATAAGAAAATTTGGGGCAGAATTATTATTAGGGGCACTGCTTGTATGTGAAAGATCAAGCCATTGTGCCTACAGAGATATTTTACAGCTAATCCTAGATTTGATTCTTTTCTCACATACACAGATGTACCAACAGCTAACTTCAGCAGTTTCTCCTGGTTTACTTCAACTTCGCAGAAGAGTTTTTCCTAAACAGTATTTTTTGCTAAAAATGCTATTCATATTTCACTTCCTGGAAGATGTAAACTCTAGTACTTAATGCCCTGGACATGCAACTACTGAAACTGCATATTTTGTGAAATTTTTGAAATGCATGTATATATTAAGAGTTTTATTTGTGATGTGTACATTCTCCATTGCCGTCAGTGTCAGCTGTCAGCCAGGTAGACTGTTAAGTGTCTGTGAATGAACTATTGAAACTCTCCTTGCTCTGCTAAAAGATACTTGCACTCCTATTTGCCATTCTTTCTTTAGGTTAACCATGGACTTTATATATACAGATTTCAAATGTTTTTCATCAAGTAAAACATTTCTAAAAAAAAATTACTCAGTGGGTAAATTCATTGGAAATTAACTGATGTATTGATTCTGCCAAAGTAGTAATTAGCCATAATATAGTTTAGTTTAAAGATATGAAATATGAAAATCTCAGTCTTACAGGATCTGCATAACTGATTTCACATGCAAACACGAATTTAAGCCACATATTTGAGTTTATTCTAGTACTTAACCTAAAACTTTTTACAGATACAATAACTTCACAGTTCAGAAGTTGTAACAAACATAATAATAGGGATGGGGTCTTTACCATTAAATTTTGCTTTTTTTCCCCTTTTTTTTTGTTGCCTTTCCCCCCCCCCCCCGCCTCACTTTTAAAATGACATATCATAGGTAAATTTCAAAACCAAGAACGTTTTAAAGCAGCTTTCCCTATGCTATTTGGAAAGATTTGGCCTTCAGTGCTTCAGAGCTCAATAGTACTTTAATACTTCAAAACTATATATGTTTGAAGTTTAAAATCAAATCTATGTTTTGCCTAACTGTTAACTCCTTTTTGAAATATAAATTTAATAATGATGCCTTTTCTACACTCTCACTATCTTTCACAAGATAAGAAATAATCTTGCAAACAGCTATTTGGTTTGAATGACTTTCAGCCAGCTACTGCATTTTTGACCTGTCTGACTTTAATAGCTCTCTGGAGTTTCTCTGGTGGAAACAAATCTTTCCCAAAAGCTCACTGATGCAAGAATGTATGGTGACTTGACCTTGGCCACTAGGGGCCCATGAAGCCACTCTATAACTTCCTTATCAACAGGACAGGGAAGAAAATATGGTGAAAGTGTTCATGAGTCGAGATGAGGACTGGGAAATCACTTGCTAATTACCATCATGGGCAAAACAGACTAAACTTGGGGAAATTAATTTCTTTTATTACCAATTAAAAACAGTAGACTAATAAGAAATATTAATAAACCTAACCTTTCCCTCAGATCTCCTTTTCTCCTAAGATCAGCTTCACTCCCAACTTTTTCTACCTCCTTACCTCCAAACAACACAGGGACATGGGGAATGGAGGTAGCGATCAGTTCAGAACACTTTGTCTTGGTGGTTCTTTCCTTCTTATGCTCTTCCGCTCCTCTAGCATGAGATCCCTTCCATGGGATACAGTCTTGCTTGACCTCCTCCAGTGTGGGTTCCCCATGAGGTCACAGGTCCTGCCAGAAAACCTGCTCTTGTGTGAGATTTCCATAGCATCACAGCTTCCTTCAGGGTCCTTAGGTCTTGCTGCTCCAGCATGGGATCATGCACAGCCTACAGAATGGATATCTGCTCCACCATGGACCTCCATGAGATGCAGGGGGACAACCTGCAGCACCATGGGCTTCACGATGGGCTTCAGAGGCACCTCTGCTACAATGCCTGAAACATTTCCTCCCTTTCCTTTTTCATGGACCTTGGTGTTTGCATAGTTGCTCCTTATACATATTTTGACTCCTTTCTCCTGGGATATTCTGTGAAGAGTTTTTTACCCCTTCTTAAATATGTTGTAACAAAGGCACTAGCAGCATCGCTGATGGCCTCAGCCTTGGCCAGCAGTGAGTCCATCTTGGACCCTATGGCTCTGTCCAACATAGGAGGAACTTCTGGGGTATTCTCACAGAATTCACCCCTGAAACCTCCCAGTATCAAAACTTCGTCAAATAAATGGAATTAATAATAATATGTACACAGTCATTTGCTGAAATACAAACACATTCTGTATTTAACTATTTCTTAATGACACACATCAGGGCATTCAAGGACATTCAACACCTGTGTCTTTTCTTCTTTGTAGCACATTTACTCAATATTAAAACTGACATACAGCTCCCACTAACCACGCTGGCTGTTCACAACACAACAGATTTTACACCAAGGAGGAGAAAAATCTCCGCTAGAGATGTACAAGAAGTTACTTTAGTCATTGAAGCATTGAATCCAAGTCTTTCTAGAAGAAAAAAAACATACAAGTTCAAGATCAAACTAAGATTTTTTTCAGAAGAAAACAAGTGGAACAAATCTTTCCTGAGTAGCAGATTATCAGATGTGACTCCAATCTTTTATGAAGTTATGCTTCAGAGAAAGACTTTCATAGATCTGCATTACCTTACACTGCTGTGGGATAATTTGACAAGTGATTTCCAAAGCGTCAAAACTTTTAACAGGGGTACTGTGGGAGCAGATGCTGTGATAATGCTTTTTAGGAAATGTAGGTATTTTAAGTAAGTGAGCATCTGTAGGCAGGTGTTTTACAAAGATTCTATGCAGCTAAGTGAATGCTGAGAATGCCAAAATTCTATCAATTAGACACCGAATAATATGAACTTTTTGATGCCTAAAATGCATACACTACTTTGAGTCAATGAATATTCTTTAAATTTTATAAAAGATTTTGCTTTTATTTGCTTTGCTTACTACAATAATCACACCATTTATCTCCAATGACTTTCTATTTTAGCAGTTCTATTTAGGTAACAATAAAAACCCCCCAAAACCTTCTTTTTATTTGAAGAAGTGTAAAAATCACAGCTTTATTCGATTTTGGATTTAAATTGAGGTTGAACTATGGAAAAGATTTCAAGCTTGAGGTGACATGAGGAAATGTAACTATTCATAGGGAAAGAGAATGGCTGAATTGTTGGAGGAAGGAGACAAATAAGAGACACATTAAATTGAATACATTTTGCTTTAGAAGAAGTTTTTTTCTCTCTTTTATTTTTCTACTTATAAATCATTAAAGATTTTCTTCATGATATAGCAGATTTTCATTTCAATGCCTCAAGAAAATCAGAAGCAAAGGATACTGTGCATATACATTAATTTGGAAACAGTGGAACCAGTTTCATCCAGAAGATTTTAAGTGTGCAGTCTTTGCATATCTCTTTTCCTGCTATGCTGACTATGGACCACACATTTACTAGGCCTACGAACACCAGGCAATGTACTGTGCCTGTGTAATGGGGAATCCTCAAAAACTCAAGGGTGTTAGAGCTCCAGACTTATTTCATGAACGGTGCTAAACTCTCAGGCCTCATTGGGAGAGTATGTGAAAATTATCTGATTTGTTAAAATTCAAAAGGAGAATTTTACTGCTATTGTTGCTAGCAGTGAAGTAACAGTGGTGTTGTACCCTTATAATGTAGTTAGTACAATTTGGTTTTATTTATAAAGTAAAGATATAGTCTCTTAGGAAAGACATTTAAAAACATTAATCAAAGAAAACAGAAAAGTTGCCATGACATTAGCAATATTTCATAGGGAATATAATGACTGTATCACAGACTTAATATACATCTTTCTTGGAATTTAATTCATCATATATACATATATATTAGAAGACACAAGATATGTGTGAGTGTTGGAAAGTTGGTCCACTTCTGCAGTACCAAGGGGTACATAAATTTAATTGGTAGTCCATTCAATCATTCACTGTTACCAATTTGTCCTCATGTAATTTCATTAAATATAATATTTTTATGTTATTTTTCTTCTTCTCTAAATAAATAGTAGGTAAAGTAGTCATTTTTTTAAATAGATGATAATTATTACCCTCATTTAATTGCTAGCAGATAAACTGACTAATGGTTTAAAAGTATCTGCTTCATCGACTAATATTATTTTCTTTCAGTTATGGACAGTAAATTAGATACTTCAAGGTAACATAATCTTCACCTGATAAAGCTAAGTAACATCATCCCAACCGAAAAAGAAAAGTGCCTTCCAGTGTTGTAATTGATAATAAAATCTAATAATCTTTTCCTTTATGACATGCCTTAATTGTTTGCAGGTTGAAAGCTGCATCTTTGATGCTATCTCAGAGATCAGCTTTTGGAGATAAAAGTACCCTACTGATCTGCAAAACTTGGTACTGATCAGGAATTTTGAAATAACTACTTTACTTATAACAGTGCTGATCATAGCATTTTGTTATTATGGAAAATAACAATTTTTAATTTAATATTTGAAATTAAGTTCAAAATTACAATATAGCGTAAAAATATGCTAATTTCATAATTATACATTGTATTTACTTAAAATATATATTTTAACATTTCTGTTTGAAATAACAAATTTCTTAACTTCTTCAAGTTAGACATACGGAATCAACTGGTGCAATATGTCCAATTCTGGGCTTCCTAGTACAAGAAAGGCTTAGATTTACTGGCACAAATCCAGCAAGGAGCATGAAAATTACTAAGGAATTGGAACATCTTTCATATGAAGAAAGGCTGAATGAGCTGGGACTCTGCAGTCTGGAGTCGAAGAGGCTCAGGGAGGGTCTGATTGCAATTTATAAATACCCAATGGATGTGAATGACAAGGAAGGAGGCAGACACTTCTCTATTCTGGCAGTACCAGAGGCAAAGGTTAGAAATTAAAATAGTTCCATCTAAACAAGTTTTAATGTGAGGGTTGTCAAACACTACCACAGGTAGCCCAAAGAGGCTGTGAAATCTCCATCCTCAAAGGTATCAAAAATCTGATGGTGTGGTCCTGGGCAACCTGTTCTAGGTGACCTTGCCTGAGCTGGGGAATTGGGTATAATCTCAAACTATTCCTTCCGAATGAAATGATTCTGCTATTCTGTGAATCAAATATTCACTAACTGAATTCAGTTACCTTCTGGATTACATCAATCAGTTTTACTCTTTACAGTCTGAAAGATATGCTGTCCCCATATGAAAAAAAAAAAACCCACCAACTTTTGATTTTTTTGAAGAAGGCATTACTCAGCAAGAAAAGCTATGTTTCAGAGCTGTCATGGTTTATGCCCAGCCGTAAATCAGCCGCCCATTTTGTTAGCTCCCCCACTTCCTCCCTCCGCTCCTAGAGGGATGAGGAGGAGAATTGAAAGAATGTAACCCCCACGGGTTGAGATAAGAACAGTCCAGTAACTAAGCTATAACAAAAAACACTACTGCTACCACCAATAATAATAATAAGGGAAACAACAAGTGAAGAGATTGCAACTGCTCACCACCCGCTGACTGATACCAAGCCCGTTTGAGCAGTGATCCCCCTCTTCTGGGTCCCTGCTCCCATCCTGGGCATAACGTGCTGTCTTATTGAATACCTCTTTGGCTAGTTTGGGTCAGGTGTCCTGTCGCTGCTTCCTCCTGGCTTCCCCTCCTCCCTGGCAGAACATGAGACTCAGAAAATCCTTGGTCAGAGTAAACATTTGAGCACTAACTTATACCATCAGTGTTATCGGCACTGTTCCCAGGACAAAATTCAAAACCACAGCACTGGACCAGCTATTAAGAAGGGAAAAACGACTGCTACTGCTGAACCCAGGACAAGAGGTCAGAGAGCATACCAAGAAAATTAGAAATAGCAGAATTCAAGATGAGTTTGAAAATCTATCATAACACTACAAACATAAACAGAAAACAAAAAATGTGCATGTGATGTGGGCTTGCTCTCCAGGAAGGCTGAGATCAAAATATCCAGAAAAAAGGGAGGGTGGAAGAATAAGAGGCAAGACATTGGGAAAAAGAGAAAGGCAAAGGCCAATGAGAAGGCTGCTTTAACAATGAAAATATTTTTCTCATATGTGATAGATCACATTCCCTAGGGATACTGATAATAACAGTAAGTATTAGCTTTCCCAAATATTTCTCTGAAAAGAAGACAGAGTTTATAGAAAACAGATTCTGAGGGATTCTAGTTTAGATTGCTTTCTTGGATTTCAATGGAAGTAAATAAATTAGAGACATAATTTTAAACAAAACATTTTCTCTGGTAGCTTTCCTTTTATCTTGAGGGTAGTTTTTCCAAAAAGGGAACTGTCGTGGTTTAAGCCATGAATCAGCCACGCAGTTTGTTCACTCACTTCCTCCTTTTTTTTCCCTCTGCTCCTGGAGGGATGGGAAGGAGAATCGAAAGAATGCAACTCCCACAGGTTGAGATAAGAA
>JANRGW010044766.1:0-17793 GCA_024733675.1 Psilopsiagon aymara
TCCCCTGTTTAAGTTTGAACCCATTACTCCTTGTCCTCTCACTACAGTCCCTAATGAAGAGCCCCTCCCCAGCATCCCTATAGCCCACTTCAGATACTGGAAGGCTGCTACGAGGTTTCCATGCAGCCTTCTCTTCTCCAGGCTGAACAGCCCCACCACTAATGAGAAGAAACCTTGCATTTTGTTTTCAAACACATCTGATGATACCTTTTCAATTAAGCTACTGGGAGAGGGAATAGTATTTTGGCATAGGAAGCATGAAAACCTTCCCAAACAAACCAGCTGGTCCTGAAATGTCAGGCAAATCCTTTCTCAAGGAGCTCATCAGTAGGTACATCAATCAGACAAGACTTTCTTCCAGCATACACATGAGTGAACAAATCCCTCAATTATGGCTATGTGTTTCATTGCACATTGACCTTACGAGTCCAATGCTTTATAGGAAGGAGTTTAATTCAATTAGCACACCCATGGGGTTTTCAGCCAAGCTACTAACCGACCCGCTGATGTAGAACATTTAAAGGTAGCAAAGGGCACTGAAGTTCAAATGTCTCATCTTGCCCTGCTTTCCATTTGCAGTCAAAACTAGAAAAGAATGATTTCTTTTCTGGTTTTGAAGAATTACCTCTGTCAACGATTGCAGAGGTAGTGTTTGTTGAAAAAACATGCTGTTTGGCTTTGCAGTTCAAAAGGCAAGAGATTATGGTTGCTATTCTTCAGGCTTTCAAAGTATATTCAAGCAGACATGCATGTCATCCATAAAACAAGGAGGAAGTAAAATCCATCGAGTACCCAATGGAAGAGTCTTGTATTGGGATCAAAAGACAACAAGAGGCCAGATGGACACTTCTTTCCCTGACAACCCACTGGAGAAGCTGCTTTGCAGGTTGTATCAAACTTGTTCTCACATGGGTCAAACACAGGTGCTGTGGTTTTTTCTTAGAGGTATAAGGGTTTTGTACAGGACAAACATCAAGCGTTGGACAAGGTAATGTCCATGGGGCCACTCATGACCTTGACCATACCAGCTGTCTGTTCTTCACTGTTTCCGGAGCTCCAGTGCCGTGCCTTGAGCCTTTACTACAAGACCAGTTTAACCCAAGCCACCAAGGAGAACAGCCTGAGCACACCCACTCCCTGACAGCATCTGACCTTGTTCACGCACTTTGGCCAAACTAGGCAAATTGTGGCCAGCATCCTGACATCCTGCTCTGTCACCAGCTATCTCAAGTTCTTCTTGTCTGCATAAGTACTCCTACAGCCAGCCAAAAAGGGTCAACGCACAGGCTTCTCCTCTGGGAAACTAACGATCCACATTGCTAATAGTCAGTGGGGTTTCTGACATGGGGTTTGTGACATAGGGTTTGATGGAAACTCCCATTTACCCAAACAATTCCCAGGCAGTGACCATTCCCAATAGATGGCATAGACAAATTGCAGCAGGTTGCCTCCTCTCATCCAGCACGGTCTTCTGCCACCAGCCCAAACATGTTTCCTGGGAGATGCAACACAGCCCTTCAGCTTCACCCTACAGTTAATTCACTTGGCAGGCTACAACACAGCTCTCACATTACTCCAAACACTGAATAGAAAAGACTACAGAGATGATGGATACCGCATATCATGGCTACTATTTGTCAACAAGGAGACCTAGGACCAGCCCCATCATGTACAGATATGGCCAAGTTTGCACACTGAATTTCTGCATGCCTTCTGGGAAGAGGGAAGGAGATCCCACAGGCATGGGGAAATATAAGCAAAGTCACTTGAGCACCAGAGCATCTGCATAAGGGAGAGTACCTTTCTCTCTCCAACTCATGAGAGGATGACTTGAGGGGCAGAGGAGGCAGCATTAATCCTTATTTGGAACACCAAATTTCACCTCATTTAAAATTCATTTTTAAGTCAAACTGGAAGGCCAAGAACTTTTGAAACATCAGTGACAGCACAGACTCCATGAAACCAGTGTCTGTCTCACTCCTCCTTCATGCAATACACAGGTAATGCTGCATCCTTTCTCCTCAGCAGAATTTGCCAACACAGCCATGTAAAGGGTGTGCTTTATGGTGTGCGTGAGTGGCCAGCAATGCCTGTTGTGCACCTTAACCTGTGCACAGCATCCCACTGGCTGTGCACCAATGGTCTATGCCCAGGGATGTTCATGCTTGCAAGGCTGAAAGAGAAGAAGGCAGCAGGGAGGGGAGACGAGAGCTCAGGAAGCTCCAAGAAAACTCCAAGGAGCAGTGGGAATTGCTGAGGTGGACACGAGCCAAATAACTACAGGAATGGGAAGATAAGGGAAAAACCAGCAAAGCTTCAAAAACTCAGGCGGCTTCACTGTGATTCTGCTCTGAGGATAGCAGAGATACAGCAAGGGAGCATGCCTGTTGAAGCAATGTGAGGCAGGGGCACCAAGAGCTCCCATCCCTCTCCAGGGTACCTTAGAGCTGGGGGGAAAGAAAGGAGAAAACTCATTCAGCAATCTCACTGAAATTAGAAACTTAACAATGAACACGCTCCACATGCAACTTGCCCGCCTCTGCAGCCATGGAGACGGCTACAAATCTGTGTCAGATGCAATCCACTCTGCAGTTCCTAAAATTTAAACTTAAAAGGAGGGAGTGAGGGCTGGGAGGCGGGAGCGGGAAGGGGGAATTCCTCTGCATTGTTTGGCTTTGATGTGCATCACGTTTAAAGGCACAGGGGATTATCCAAGCCTGATGCTGGATAAAGCAGCGGCTGTGTAGCAGCTGATGTGTGCTGGACAAGTTTATCTCCAGCACAGCATCTCCCCAGCCCCTGTAACAGATGTGTTAGAACATCTTGGTGCCGGAGATGGGCCCCGGGAGGCTACAAAGCAGCATCATCATCATCCTTCTGGAGGTGGTGTCTTATTGGGGTGGAAGGACCAGGAGAGCTGGGAAAGGAGCATCTGAGGGGTCAGAGCAGGGTTTCAGATGGAACCCAGGAAGGAGTTTGGTGGTTCCTGCACAGCAATAAAGGCGGAGTCAGAGGGGAATTCCTGCAGCCAGAATGCTAGGAGAGAAGATGAAGCAGGAAGAAGAAGGATGGGATCAGAGACCTATTTCACCTGAGCTTAGAGGTTTTTAGATTTAGGACATGAACAACACACCACAAGTGAGGCAGACTACTGGCTGGCTCTGTCTACAAAGCCGGAAAAATGCAGATGTCTGTACTGTCAGACAACACTCGCAGCCTCTCGGACTTTTAAGCAGGTTCACAAGTGGGCAGGAGTGGTGTATTGAATCTCTGACTATACAGAAAGACCATGGAAAGCTGCTCTTAGAGCTAGGCAAGAGCAAAATGAAGAAATATGAGGTCTAAAGAACAGCCCCACTCCAGACCTTCATGGCGAAGTAAAACCAACCAACCAACCAACACACCAACCAACACACCCCTCCAGCCATTCAATCCCCACCCTTGGCAGTTATTAGGATTTGGGTCATTTTAACTTCTGCATTTCCTTCCATTTCTTGCTTGGGCTACTATTGGCTGGTTTGGTGCATTTTTGCTACCATGCATCTCAATCCTAACACTGGAGCTACATGGAGTTGAAGGCAATATATATGAAACTAAAGGGCTGCAGAAAAGGAAAGATTAGAGGACTTGTACAGTAATGGAATAATACTGAAGACTGCACCACCAATGCTAATTTATACAATGCCATCCTCAAGCCACGGATGATCTACTGAGTTACAAAGCAAGGAAGAGCTAGGGCTATTCTCAGACCCACGTCTTTGAAGACTCCTTGGGGAGATGCTGCAAGGTTTCCCATCCAGGTCACTAAGGAAAGTTGGAGGTGCCCATTCAGAGAGGTAAAAAGAGACACGGACTGCTCTGACCATCTCCATTTGTTTCAAGGGCTAACTTGCTGAATCATCCACAGGTCACCAGTGCAGAAGCAGCATTGCAAGTTGAAGCCATGATGATGGAGAAAGCAAGCTCAGTTCCCATACTTTTTTGCATGAATGAAGGGTGATACTGGCCACAAATTCAGGAAAATCCACCAAAACCAATCTAATATATTATGGGGGAGATTTGGGATGGATAAGGTTGAGGGCTGAGAAGAAGTTATCCAGCATGAAAAGACACTTGGAAAACTATCTCTTGGGCATAGATGCAAAAGAGAAACACACCTCACAGCGACCGTAATAACAGAATGACCTACATCTCCTAATTCATTAATCACTTCTGTGGAATAAGTCTTATGCCAACAGGGGTGAAATTACCTTTCTCACTGAATGTACTGTCAAATAGGCTACCACTTGATTAAGGTCTAAAATGTGCATGGAGGATTTACTGAAATGGTCTCATTTGCTGCAATGCAATTAATTAGAGCTACATTCCCAGCCAGGTATGGTTTTAAGGCTATCTGATCAGTATTCAAACAAAAGAGCAAAAGAAAGGAAGAAAGAATAACAAGTTTTACTCAAATCAGGAAATTAAATGTATCAGTGTATCCTCTTTCTAGAGCTCAGGGGTTCTGCTTTTCCTTTCTAAGAAAAGCCCTTCAGAAGGCAGGTTTGCTGTATCTCGGATTTCCTCCATCAGTGAAGTGTAGCTGAAAGCAGCACTTGGACTGGAGGGAAGAAAGAGTAAACACAAGCACTTGAAGTAGCCTGTTGAATAGAGATATGTCAACCCCCAGACTAATTAGCATGGCTCTACTTGTTATGTGCACTGCAGTAACTTTCCAATTAATTCGTTCATATTTGCAAAGCCATTGAAAGAGGTGAAGCATTAAATATAGATGCTAAATAAAAGGGAATAAATAGCAACCGACACTTAGCTCTCCAGGTTTTCAGGCACTGTCGACAGGGACATTCACTCACTGCCCAGAGCATGCTCCTTAACCAAGACCCGTAAGTGCATTATTAATTTTTCAGTAGCATCTAGCAGACCTAATGAAGAAACAGTTATGTTATACATGACAACTCCACCCAGCTTTAAAATCTCCAGTCTCATGGCTGGTTAGGGTCATTGCTGATCTGCATGCCAGCTGTAGGATAGTAAGGGCATAGACCAGCATCCCTTTTGCAGTCCTGAGTCCTGCTCCTGCCAATTTTTGTGTTCCCAAACTGGCTGCCCCTGCCAGCATGGGATGGGACATGGAATGAATCAGACAGCCACCATCCATCTTGCCTCTCCCAATCTGGACTCTCCACTATATGGTTTAATTTTTCACTGTTTTTGCAGCCAACAAGTTTCAGCTCCAGGAGAAAACTATAGCCAGGGACCTATCTACAGCCCCTGCTGTTAAACTACCCTGGCATCCAGAACAGTGTAGTCGCATCCAAACTGCCTCCTGGGAATGGTCCCTGCTCCCATTGTGCATCAAAATCGGCAGTTTGGATGTACCTAGGATTTCTTTGGGATGGCAGTGCTTGTATAGGTGTGGTAAGGAAATTATATATTGTCTGCTGGATTCCATGATAGACCTCAACACATCCTGAATGGTACCTAAAGATCCCAGTTGAAGCCAGGCACTGGTGGCCAGCAGGACCCTGCAGAACTACTCTTCCTTGATGAAGGCTCTTTGAAAACAGTTGTTTCTATACCACAAAATCCTTGTTCTGATCCCACTGGTGCTATTAAAGACAGAATTAATCCTGCCATTATGGGTAAAAGCCTGATGGTTTCTAGATCATCCCAATGGCTCTCAGAGGGCAAGAAAGCCACCCCTACTGTGAGGACACTGATGGAGATGTCCCCTTCTCAGACTAACGTGGAGATGTGCCTCAGAGCTCCAGCTCTTGCGAAGAGCATGCTGCCAGCCTTCCTTTTTCAAAACTAAAAGGGAATTTCAGCTTGAGTCAGGGCTCTGCATTGGTTGCATCTATAGCAAGATGATGGCAGTAGATAGTTTAAGACACATTAAAGAGTTGTCACCTCCTTCCCTTGGGAAAGCTGTCTTCCACAGAAGCCCACAGTTAAAAGCTGACCTCCAGGGAAGGTATCAGCTTTCTCAACTCCATCCCCAGAGCGCTTCTCACGAAGGGCAGTGAGTTTCCAAATTGGTCCTTCCACCCTCACTCGCATCACCTACGATTATTTCATCACATGATGATCAGGGGAGCAGCATTCAAAATTCACCCTCTTCACATGTCACCCCATGGCCTCCAGGTGTTGAGAAGACAGGCTTATAATCTGTGCAGTCAACTGACGTGTTCCCTTGGTTTAGGATTACATCAGTTATCCCTATTTTTAGGTTTGAGGGTAAAGTCCCATCATCCACACCAGAGGCAAACAACTCCCAAAACAAAGCCATTAACATATCTTTATATTCCTGTCTTTGTTAAGCTCCACGAGGGATCCATCAACAACCAGAAGCCTACCGACTTCCAAAACCTGGAGTATTTCCAGGATTCAGTTCTGCTCCAACCCAGCTGGGCTTTTTTTCCCTTCTTTTTCTTTCCTTGTTCTCTGCTATCCACGGGAGTTCGTTTGCCTCAGAGTACCTCCTTGTACTTCGCTGAGTTTGTGCCATTATTATCCTCCCAGCAGAAAGTCGCATATAGGGGGTTTAAAATGTGTGATGCATTTCTCCATTTGTGGCTACATCTCCACTACTATTAGCAGCCAGATAACACAATGTCTGATTAGAATCTTCTCCTTGATTAAGGCTGGAAGCTAACTGCTTCCTTGCCAAGCTGGCCTCAAAACTTGCAACTTGCTGCAGCACTCCTCGAGCAGGTCTTGTTGTTTTTCAAGTCATTGTAATTCATCCACACGAGTGTTGTGAACCCTGGACACTGCACGATAGAGACCACTGTGATGCACAAACAGGGGTATGGCCAAGTCGAGCTAGAAAACCTCTTAAGGATGCCGTGGACAATTTCTCCTTTTGGAAACAGAGCTATCAAGTCACAGGGTTTGGGAGTGTGGCAAGGCGGGTTATGCAGTTTACTCCCTGAACTCAGGTGTCACTATCACAAGGAGCTTTCTTGCGCTTTAACCTTTCCTCTGTGACACCATTTTGCCTTTCAAGGGCAAAAAGCAAACAAAAGAGGCTTCTGAGCTGTTCTACCACCTGGGTGCCTTTGCTGTGTCTTCCAAGCCTGTGTGACAGGACATCTCACAGCAGAAACAGAATTGCAGCCGGTACAGTCAGCACTTCAAGTGCTTTTGGACATCCACTCTCAAATTAACTCTATGCCAGCTGAAACCAGGATGCACATTTGGGCAGCCAACTCTTCTTTAAAAAGAGAAGCTCCTTTGGTGTAAAGCATTAAGACACCATTAACACCTTTCGTAGGAGGACGGGAAGTAGTTGCTATCACAGCTTTTGGGTAAGATTCATCTAAACCACCTGTGAATGCTTCCAGTGAAGACATACATCACTGAAAATGCCTGTGGAGATCTGCTCAACACCAGGACATCACAGAGAGGCAGTACTGGGGTTGGTGAAGCCACACATGAGGCTGCAGAGCTACACAACATCTCCTGTATTACATACCCCTGAACATGGGTAATCCACCAAGTCACACTTAAGAAGGCCAAGCACTAGCCCTTTCCCTCCTACCTCCAAAACCTTGTAGACAGAGTAAATTAACACTGCTACAAAAATAACACCCAGACTGCCCTGCTGTGCCAGACAGAGCACAAACATCTAATAGGCAACAGATCTCGTCCCCAGAATCTTAGCAGGAGGTTGCAGAATAGCTGAATGCTTCATCCATATGTCCCAGGATCCAGTGAAGTACTTTACCCTCTATGTGATGCTGATTCTCCCACAACATGGAAGAAGATATTCCTGCCCACAGACTACCATGGCAAGAACTAGCACTGGGAAGCGCAACGCCAAGCCTGGCTTTTTGCAATCATATGTGAATAATCACATACTACACCTGAGCTTCCACTGTTAAATGGAAAACTAATATTAAAAATAAGAAGCAAACCAGTCCTTTTAGCAGAAATAATTCCTGGTGCAGAAGCAAAGGGAGGCTGTGCCATCGCTCAGCTGCCTCTACACTCTTGGCTCCTTTTGAATGCAGAGTTGGTAAAGAAACAGAGTCTCACTTGGGGCTTGCTTATTTCACATCTTGCCCTTGTTGTGAGGCTCAGCAGCAGTTCCCAGTGTCCCAGCAAGGCTGTCCTGTGTGCAGAGAATGGACTGCATGTGGTTCTCACAGGATGCTCCTGGCTTTGCACTGAAAACCACGTTACAGTGGTAGCACATCACCCTGCCACCTAAATCCATCATGGGAGATGCTTTATGGATGGACCTTCACAAAGCAAGCAGGCTTTGTGAATTCCCAGGAAGGGTCGCAGCCCACTGAACCACAGGTGCCTGTGTCCAAGTCCTCTCTCCAGGCTCCCACTGCAGCTAATGGAGATATCTTCATGCAGCCAGCACAGGCTGCAGAGGTTTCCTTCCCTGGAGCAGACTCCTACATGTAGGCGTAGGAGGAGATGAACACAAACCCAGCCTGGCTGGCTGAGTGCCTCCTTTATATCCTTACCTGACCCCTAAATTCACACACAGCTCAATCTACCGGAGGTTTCACAGCTGATCCACTCCTCATCTGCCTGTCTGTTCTCTGCCATGGAGGTGCTTCATTCAGGACCCACTACCTGGGTCTGCAGCAGGGCAAATGCTGGCTGTGAGGGCAGCCAGGGCTTTGTCATGCATGACGCTATTTCTTCACTGAAAACAAACATTTTGGTGTAAGGAAAAGATGGAAACAAACACCTGAGCATAGCAGTTCTTGTGGCAAAAGCAATGGGATCAGCAGAGGTGGGAGTGAGTTGGTACTGAATTCTCCCATGGGTTGAACTGAGTGATGGGTCTCAAATTGCATTAGTTAGTGATATTCTCCCTGGAGGCCTCAGAATCAGAAAATCCTGGAGCTGAAGGGATCACAGGGACTGAAATCCACCTGGCAGCTCACTGACAGCTATGCTTGCTCTGGCAACAGATCTGGCTATCTCATGCTCCTGGAAGTGCTGCTGGAGACTGGGCTCTGCCTGAGCCTGCTTGTATCGATGCTCTGAACATGCTGTGATAAAGCATGTGCTTTCTTGGACACCACTGATGAACATCTCCATGTTGTTCTCTCACTCCAGAAGGCAAAAATGTGCAAGCATGGAGCTGCTGGCAAAATCTGGTCATTGCCTCCCATTCAACTGCAAGCTCTTCCAGGGGCACAGTCTGTTATTTCTTACAAGCTCAGCTGGAGACTGCTAAGCCTAACCTCTAACAAAGGAATCAGAGATGTCCCCAAGCTGTGAGCAGGACTTTGGAACTGCTTCTGCTCTCCTCCAAGAAGCTGAGTGTCCCAATTCACCACTACCAGGCAGACAGGAGCCTGCCTGTCATGGCTTGTCCTGATCTTCCCCAGATAAGAAGTGTTTGAGGTTTACCAAGGGCAGCACAGCTGGGTTTGATGTACATCTGGGCAGCTATCAGGCCTCTTCTGTTGGCAGCAAGAGACCATGTTGGTTTCTTCACTGGCTGCAAGTCCAACTTGCTCCCACATCTTAACCCACTTGACTAAAGCAATGGGACTGCAACTGAAGTGGCTGCACACAAAGACACCGGGAAGGCTCATGCTCTGCCACCCTGGGCAGTACTTGTTAGCTGTCTCAGATGCAAGAAACCTTTAAGAGTGTCACCATAGGAATACATACTTATTTACTTGAAAAAGCAGTACATGGAAAGGCAAGCAGTGAGGAACGGCTATCGAGACCAGGCTCTGGAAGTCTGCAAGCTGAGGCCTTGCATTGCAAGAGGTGCTTCAAGCATCTCCCTGAGCTGCTCTACACCCTTTGCAGCTCTTGGGCACAGCCACATGGGCTCTGATCATGGTATGTTTGGGATCACTGAACACCAGGAAGACCCAAGCTATCACCAGAGCTAAGGAAGTAACATGAACTTCTTTGTCAAGCTGGATCACAGCGCTGCTGGCTTCCCGTTGTGCAGGTAACTACACGGCACCATCAGAAGGGACCACGGGTCTGGAGGCTATCACAAAGCCCATAGGGATTTTACAGAAAAAAGCCTGCCTGTTTTGACAGGAGAGAACTCTTTCTGCCCACACATGAAGAAAACGTGCTGCAGAACTCTTTGAAAGCTGCTAAACTTCCCTCCTGGGAATTTCTCCCGTTTTGAGTTTTTCCTTTTAAAAATAAAAAGCAGATTTCTGTGGCCATGCAATCACAGGATGGGACTGTTCACATCAAAAGGTTTCAAGACTCGCTTAAAAGAGAAGGTTCATTTAATAATCACATTTGCAGCTTGCAAAGCAATTCATTATAGTGAAGGAAGGATGAACACTTTACACAAAGCAGGAGACATTCACAGAAGAACAAACTTTTACCCCTGACATTTAACATGAGCTGGGCTGTCCCACCTCTCCCTTTCACAACACTGTAATGGCAAAATCAGCTTTTTACAGGCCCCATACGAAACCCCATCATGATCTACCATGTGTGTACCCAACATGGGAGCAGCAGCTTCCACCACCACTGCTCACCCTCCACAGGCTTTACAGTCTTCACCCTGGGCAACCAGCTCCTGTCCTTCTCTGCAAAGTCTTTGTCACTCTTCCTGCCACAAAGCCAACTTGTCTCCTGAACCACCCACTCTGTGCTGTTAAGGATAAGGTGAGAGTAGGCTTGCCTAGCTGGAAAAGACGCACCGCCTACGTGAAGTGCAAGTTTTTGCTGTAAACTTATCTTAAGCTCCTGGTGCTGTTAACTCAAGAGCTGCTTTGCACAAATAATCTCTTTAGTCAGAAGTGAAGGTGTTTTTAGACTGATTTGACTGGCAGTGCTGAGGCTTGCACAGGAACAGGAGGGGAACAGCCCACCACTGCTACGAGGTGTGCTCTGGGCTGTGGAAAAGGGAAATGTCAACCTACATGACCGTTTCACAATCCATGTCCCAGGGCACTGTGCCCCAGCTGACAACAGCGCCCAAGCCATGGCATCCTGCAGTTGGACTAGATGGCCACTGTAGGTCCCTTCCTACTGGAACTGCTCTACTCTAACATACAAACCCAGTCTGAAGTTACCTTAAATTGGATCAACATTTCCGCAACTCTGTGAGCCAAGGCCCTGACCCAGCATGAACTCAAACTGATGGCTTAGATTAAAACCAGCACAGCTTTATGCCAAAGTCACTGTCCTCCCACAGACATACAGCACTGACAAAGCTACTGCACGCTTGGCTAATCTGACATGTTTACACTGACCACCATCCCTTGAGCTTGGCCAAGCAGAGGACGGCAGCTCAAGCACAGAAGAACCTGAAAAGCTCTGCAAGAAAGCCAAGAGATATCAAACCGACCAAGTGAGATCAGTTCTGTCCCCTCCAGGAAGATGCTCCCAAGCTCAGTTTCTGAGATCCAAGTGCCACCACCACCATGGGAGTGATAGAATGATGCATTTTTGGCAGATTCTTACTAAACTGCAACAAGCTTTTGGGATGAGACATAATCTCAGGAAGTGCTCAGGAGGGCTCCAAAAGCCACACTCTGAACTGAACCTCTTGCACCTCCCAGGAGTTGTCCAGCCTCTTCTGCAATTCCTCATGCAGCAAGTTCAGAGACCCACTTCTCCACTTATTAAAGCAAAGGAGTCCAAACTCCTCTGGCAAAGGGACAGGGCTCAGCACTGGGACACTAACACTTTATACCACCACATCTGGATGCATCTTCCCCGCAAGAGTCAAAGAAACCAGCACGTGGATGGACGAGTTGCTTCTGATGAACATCTCCCAAACAGCCAAATTTTGTTCAGTACTGGAAGCTACCACTTTTACTGCATCTTAGATTTTCATTCACCTGAACCCCAAACACAGCTCAAGACTGTACATAAGAAAAATACATGTATTTAGCAGAATCGATGGGGAAACAGCCACAATCTCAGTGCCCTGATCTCACAGCACCCCTGTTCTGCTCTGTGTGCCCTCACTTCACGCAGCAGATTCACCTAGAACCCAATGTCTACATAATGCTTCTACAAATGCTGTGCTTCTCATAGAGGGTTTGGTATACACTGGAATCTTGCTGTAGAAATCAGGCTAGGCAGCTCTAAACAGCACAGACACTTATGAAGTTGCACCTTAAAAGCATGTTACTAAGCATGAGAGCCATTCAGTTCAGAGAAGAGGCTGGTATTTAGGCTGCAGATGGAGAAAAATTATGTCAAGAGCATGGTTCAAACCACTGTTGTTTAAATAACCCCCTCTAGGCAGCTTTGGTAAACAAAATGCCATAAAGGAGTCCTTCTGCTGCCCACGGAGAGGCTCTGAAGTCAGTAGATGATAGAGATCGGTCATCTGGCCTCCTCTGCTCATGCCTCTCGAGCACCCTGCTCCTCTCATAAAAAGGAGATGCTCAGAGGGAAAAATGTGCGGCTGGTACTCTTGATCCAAAAATATGTTGCTGTAAACCCTAGAAAGGGCTCCTTGCTAGCACAGTGATGCCATGAACTGAGGCCCAGGTGTTACACAAAACATCCAATAACCATTAAGTGATGTTTAGCTTCTGGCTCCTATTCCTCTTCCCAGACCTTAGCAGAAGGAGCAACATCCTTGACCAGAAGCTCTGCAAACAGACTTGGATACATGCCTTGGTCCCCTTAAAGCATGGCCTCGGTCTTGATAGCTCCAGCATATCATTAGTATTTTAATTGGCCAAACTTGCATGCCTGAAACACATTTACATGGTTACACTTGTTCTGGCAGAGCCAGACGGGGCAGCCTGGTTTAATAGGTACAGCACTGAATTTATGAGCAGCCAACGCCAGCCTCAGCACCATGCAGCCTTTTTGATTACGGTCTCACTTGCTGGAGCTGTCTGAAGATATTTCCTGTTGGTATGAAACTTCCCACAGCCTGGAATGATGCCGGAGAAGGGAGGCAAGGGAAATCTTCAGGCTCCAAGTCGTAAATGCAGGCAGGTTAGAATGCACAGCTGGTGAGCTCGCTGCATGCCTGCCCCATCTTGGAGGGCTCTCCCTTTGTTGCAAGTGGTCCTTTGCTAGAAACAGCCAGGAGGAACACAGGAGATGCCTGAGGAAATAACTTGCAGCAGGAACCCCTATCAGCCTTGATCTTTGCAAGTCAGAGCCCAAATTGAACTGGACTGATCTGCCTGATGCTATTAACCAACCTTCCCGGCTCAGGCAAGTCCCAAGTACAGCATACAGTTATGTCCTCAAGGCAGGGAAACCTTAAAAGTGCTTTGCCAGTGCCTAAGGCAGAGTGTTAAATGAGTTTTAAGAGGGGGAAAATGGTTTAAAGGCCAGCAGCTTGCTCAACTCCTTATTCTACATTTGTAAAGCAGAAGAGCAAAAGGGACCTCCATGCTCACTTCTGCAAATCATGGGGAGACAGGACCTGCTGCTTCATTATGTGCTGGTGCTTAATGAGGCTGCGGCAGCTCTCCAGAGTGCATCAGCTATTACTAAGGCTCATTTTGGGGAATAATGGTAGGGCAGCTATTGGACAACACTTCACTGTTTCTGACCTGCAAAACTGCTCTTGGACAAGCAAAGGCTGGGTGCCCTTGTAACTCTAAGAGTCATGGCAGAAGCCTCAGCTTAAAAAGGGCTCTATGCAAGCCAAATTTGGGCTTTTCTTCCCCAGACAGGTGACTGTGGGCTGTTCAATCCACTAAATGTGACAGACGAAATAGTGAGCACCCCCCAAGCAGCAACCAGCTCCAAACTAGTGAGCCTAAATTCAGGTTCACACTAGACCATGTCGCCCAAGGCTCTGTCCAGCTTGGCCTTGAACACTGTCAGGGATGAAGCACTTACTACTTTTTTGGCCAACCCGTTCTAGTGCCTCACCACCCTCACAGCAAAGAACTTCTTCCTTATATTTAACCTGAACTTCCCCTGTTTAAGTTTACACCCATTACCCCTTGTCCTATCGCTACAGTAAGGGATGTAAATAACAGCATCTCAACTTTCGAAAACACTACAATCTCGCTGTCTTCCATCACTGAAGTAAACACCACGGCCAGTGTCTATTTCAGAACATGTTATTCAGTTTTAATACTTCTCAAGACTGGTTTTCTTTCTTTTCAATTGCAACTGCAGCTTTGGGATTAGTGATTTCATTTTATGATGGGATATTAACAGTAGGCAGCCAGCCCTTTTTTCTACTTTTTTTCCAAGCCAGTATTCAGAAGGAATAGATTAAGTCATTAAATACACGCAAGCACAGGAAACACTGGAAACTCTTAGCCATTATCCTATGAAGACAATGCCAGTGCAAATACAGTAATAAAATATTCTTCACTGAAATCAACACTAATTTTCCAAAACAATCAAATCCATCCCCCTGATCCCTCCTCCTAGGAAAACAGCCAGCACAGCTAGATTCAGATATATGTGGCTCCATGCTTAAATTTGGCTCAGACATGCTGCAAATCAATGCCTCCAGAAAGGTTTGCTGAGGAAAAATTCCTGATGGGCAATGTTTGCTACAGCATGTGGTACTGCTCCTGACACAGCAGCAAAGAGTACAATGCTGCATCTATCCGGGGCTCCAGGAAGGCTGAAGCTTCAAGCTACAAACTTGTCGAGGCAACCTTGACCATTATTTAGAGATGGCTGTGTGTCATCCAAGGGGACAGTCTCCAAAGAGAGCTCAGACATGAGGAACATCTCCAAATGCTGATGCTCCACCAGCAGCCCAGAAACAGCACCAAGTCTTTCACAATGCCTCCTCCTTCCTAGTCCACCCACAGAAGGGAAGAACCATTACCACTGCAAACGGCTACAGCACGTCTGATCAATACCTGCCCAGCATCAGAGCAGCAGGACAGGTCATAGAATCACCGCAACATAGAATGGTTTGGGTTGGAAGGAACCCTTAAAGGTCATCTGGCTCCAACACCCATGCAATGAGCAGGGACATCTTCATCTAGACCAGGTTCTCAAAGCCCGACGTTTCTAGTGATGGGGCACTGATCTCCTCTCTGAACAACATGTTCAAAAACTGTCTTTCCCCAACTCTCTGCAATTTGTGGATTGCCAACACCAAGGGCTGTGCTCAATTTTCATGTAACATGCTCTCCTGTTTCCCTAAAGCCACTGGCACCAATCTTTGACATCCCTCCAATCTTCTGTGGTAAGACAATGAATAAATGTTCCAGCCAGGTATTTTACAGTGGGTGAGCACCCACCATGATTTCTTTAAGGATCCCATAGCATGCTGCAGATAGTGGATTTTCACACTAAAACTTGAGTTATATATAAGTTCTCCTCCCTGCTGTATGAAGTCACCCATATAAACCCACAACAAACAAACCAAACCAAGTCTTCTTTCTCAGATACAACCAGGTAATATTTTAAATAAGTAGGCTGCTACAACCATGCTTCAGATGATAATGGCCTCCAATCTGGAGAGAACCTGTAGCCGCGATTCAGGTGAGCCCATGATCCAATCTGCCACCGTAGTTATTGTAGGACACACATTACCAGGATCCATCCTCCAGTCATGGTGCTACCAGCCACAGGCACATCCTACTGATTCTCTCCCAATAAAGGAGGTTGCATCTAAAATGCCGTCCCTAAATGAGAGTGATCCCTGTAGCAGGCCAACTCCTGAACCAGATGCAGGAACCATGTGGGTCAGTACTAGCTGGCCCAGGAGTCACAGCTCATACTCAGCTTCATGAGGGAAAAAAAAATCAAACCCCAAGTGCTGCGTTCTCTGTGTCCTCTGAGGTGTTCTTGGCTTCACATAAGTAATATATGCTCCGGGTCGAATGCGAAACTCCCATTCTTGTAAGACTAATTTCTACTCAATGTCATCCAGGAAATAAAAACTTCTCAGTGTTTCTGATGATCTCTGGAAGGTGCCACAAATGCCGCTTATTTTTTCATATGACAATACAAGAACCAGGATTCAGCATGTTTCATTAGGAAAACAAAACCCAGTTTACTCGAAGTTCAGTAAACCTGAAAGGACTTGAAAAAGTCATGATTTCAAGAATCACAGAATTTGGGTTTGGGTTGGAAGGGACCTTAAAGCTCACCCAGTTCCAACCCCCTGCCACAGGCAGAGACACCTTCCACTAGAGCAGGTTGTTCCAAGCCCCATCCAACATGGCCTTGAACACTACCAGGGATAGGGCAGTCAAACAGTAATTTGCAAGACACATGAGATGCACCAGGCAAGTAACAACCTTTGCACATCAATGCCACTCTTGTACTGAGGGGCCCAGAACTGAACACAGGATTCAACATGCGGCTTCACCAGTACAGGGAGACAGTCACTGCCCTGGTCTTCTGGCCACACTATTATTGACACAAGCCTGGATGCTGTTGCTCTTCTTGGTCACCTGGGTATATTGCTGGCTCATATTGAGCTGGCAGATGCCTACTGCATGGATGTACCAGCTGCATCAGACCAGCACAGGAGCCCCTAAACTGCTTTTACAATGTACCCAACCATTTATAGCTTGACACGCCAAAGCCCTACAGAGCACACTGGTGACGGCCTCTTGGCCGTACAGCAAAAGCTGCGTCATCAGGCTTGGAAACAGCCAGGCACCTCTGTGACGGGGGCTGAATCATTTCTCCTTTCATTTCCTCTATCCATGGCACAGGATCAATTAACCTTTGCTGTACCTCCTCTTGTGAATCACTTAAGAGGGGTAACAGTTAAGCTGCTTCACAGGAAGTGGTTTTAAAAATGCCCTGCTCTGCTCTGCATAAGATGAGAGAGTTTGCCACAGAGAAGGGGAAAAAAAATCAAGCATGTTCAGCATCTTAAGGATTAATCCTAGGCCTAGAGCCAGGCTAATTACTGCCATAAGGAATAAAAGTACCATAAATATAGGTTAGCGCACAAAGGATCCTGTTTGCAAGGTTTTATACATCACCAGCTCAAAAGCGGATTTGTAAATTTAATTATAGAAAGATTATAAAAGCAGGTAATACCCAAAGGGCTGTAAAAATGATTTTACTCTAGTGATGAGAACAAACCAACAGAAAAACAACCTAAACATCTTGAATTAAGTAGGGCGTCAGATAGATCTCCTGAAGACCTTCCGCAGGATTCAGACCAGACTGCTCACTGGGGATGCGCAGGCAGCATCCTGCTAAAGCAGCACCCGCCACAACCTTCCAGAAATGCTACCTCCAAGAGAGAAGAGATAAGTCACTCTGACAGCCTTGCAACCTTTCAATGCTGATTTACTTAAAAACATCTTAATTTTTTATAGAAGGTGCTCGTGGTGGCAGACGCATGTGGTGGTCTGGTCATAGCCATGTTAGGATGGAAGACGATGCTTCCTTTTCTGCACAGGTGATGTGAAATCCCTGAAAATGCTGGTGTCCATCAGGATTAATGGCGCTTCTCTGCCAAGAAAAGCTTTGGGGGAGGAAGACAGTTCATTAAATGCTATTGGGATGGATTTGGGTTCTACCCTACAGCTGTGCTGAGCAAGAATTGACAGTGAAGAAAAAGGCAAGAGCACAGGTTAGCAACTCAGTTCAGACAAACTGGAGACCAGTGACAAGTGGCGTTCCTCAGGGGTTAGTGTTGGGACTGGTGCTGTTCAACATCTTTGTTGGTGACATGGATAATGGGATCAAGTGCACCCTCAGCAAGTGTGCCAATGACACTAAGCTGTGTGGTGTGGTCAACACACTGGAGGGAAGGGATGGAATGCAGAGGGACCTGGACAGGCTGGAGAGGTGGACCTCATGAAGTTCAACAAGGCCAAGTGCAAGGTCCTGCACTTGGGTCAGGGCAATCTCAAGTACAAACACAGGCTCGGGAGACTGGACTGAGAGCAGCCCCGA
>JANRGW010044771.1:0-13869 GCA_024733675.1 Psilopsiagon aymara
ATCTCAACCTGTGGGAGTTGCATTCTTTTGATTCTCCATGTAGCAAACTGTGTGGCTGATTTACTGCTTAAACCACGGCACAGTCTCAGTACTGGAAAACTGATTTTTTTCCCTTCAATTTATTTTCTTGAGAATAAAGAAAATACTTGTTACTGAAGTTTTTATCATACTTTCAAAAGCAGAGAATGAAGTAAATTCAGATAAATGTTAATACTTATTAACCTGCTTCAGGATGTTTTATCTCAGTGTAATAATAATATGGCTCATTGGGAATAATTTAAGCAGATTTTTGGTATCCGGTTCACATTTATTTGAAAAGAACATTGACTGTCATCTTTTTGTCTGCATTCCTAATAACTACAATGCCTAAAATACCCTGTAATCTAATGACAATGAATGATGAAGTTACACTGATGCAGAATTTAAACTTGAATACCCACAATTCTTTCTACAAATAAATTGTGGTTTGTTTTTGTTGTTTTTTTTTTTTAATTTCCTGAGTACATGTTATGAAGCCTGTTTTGTGCATTCTTTAAGTAGTCATTTTCATTTTGTATTAAAGACAAGGCACATTAAAATTAACTGAGCTTATATTTGTTTAAAGTAGTCTATCATCCAGTGCAAATGAAGTAAAACAGCAACGCAGTATCAAACACCACAAGCCACTGGCAATTTTTTGTTTTTTTTAGCCTAACAGCTACCTTTTTATAGGATGAATACAAAAGCTTCTTTTAACTTTAGTGCAAACCAGAATATCGTATTTGAAGCTTGATTAGAGGAGCAGGCCTCGAGTCAGAAGAGAAATATATCTAGAAGGGGTAAGCAAGTAACGATATTTCAAAAATGCTGCCATTCACTGTAGTATTTGCCTGTCTAAATAAAATCTGCAGAATTTTGGGGAAGACATTACAATTTTTATTTTTTTTTTTTTATTTGACAGTCAGCACCCTGTTAAGCCTGTGAGAAAATGTCTTTAACTTGGTGATTTTGGCTCTGTTCCTAAGGGTGTCATTTTCAGGTGCCATGCAGTGTACAGGACCTTAGGCATTCTGTAGGAAATGACCTATGCATTGTAGGATTTTTGGCTGGACTCCATAATCACATTTGTCCACACCATTTTGTGTACCTAAGCTCTTAAATAGAATACTGATCTTTGCAAGGCAGCCCGACAAACACCCCAGTGACTCTCTAGGTACTAGTTACACAGTATTAAGAATTTTTCCATTTTAGTATTCACATGTTATTTTTATTTAATGTTCCATCACACAGATTTTCGAATGGAAAATCTCCTGAATGATAGGGCAGCAATTTGCATTAAGGGGCTTCTTTTGTCTGCTCTGATTAGCAGTATCACTTCTCTAGTTATAAGCCTGGTTTGCCATGACAGTTACATGAGATGTGAGCAATCTTGCTTTTTTGCAAAGTCTCAGGGTATCACACCATTCATGCGCCTTTATTAGCAGTTTAGCTAGCATTGTTAGTGTGGTAATACATGTCTCTTTCAAAAACAAGTTTCTTTGCTAGCCATCTCAGACCTACCATCCTTTTTCTGCTAGCAGAGAAAGAAAAGCAAATATTTTGCTCAGATCAAATGCTCCTCAAGATCAGAGGAGAGGAATGAAAACAGAATTTAAACATTGAGTTTGGGTGTCTTGGTTTATTATGAACCCAATTAGAAAAGCACTCCTTCTTTGAAGGACAAATTTAAATGCTTTTTATTTGAGGTAGCAAAAAATAGTGAAGATAATTCTACATCCCTTCAGATGCTGGGATCCCTGATCTGTGCAACACTGAAGTAGCCTTTAGTCAGGACACAGCATGCTGTGCAGACCCCATCCGTAGAAGGGCCCCTCTGGCTGCTCTTATGAGCTCGGATGGGATTTTCTTACAAATTAACCACCAATATTCATATTTTTTATGATTAAACAAAAGAGTATTCCCATGGGAACTTGTTGCTGCAGCTCTTGATGAGGCAAGGACAAGAAAGTAGTTCACCAGGTCACTGGTGGGAACTGCCTGTGATCCCCTTTGTTACATTCAAACAGAAAAGTTTATCCTGTGCTGAAGAGATATGCACACCATGACATAACCTGAAGGCCAGACTGTCCGGTCTGTTCAGTGCAGCACAGCATGGGCTTGGACCTGCTCAGATTCACCATGCTGTGAATCACTAACTCCTCAGTGTGCAGTGATCGCATGGTCAGGATTGTTAAACTTGGCACTGCGCAATTCTCCCATGTGGTGTGCTCTGCTCAACCTGAGCAATGTGACAAGCCTAAGAAGTAGTATTAAAAGACAAATGTGCAGGTTTAGCAGGTTTCTCTTCAAAGTATAAAGGACAAGTGCATCTCAAAAATATTGGTCTTGCTTAGGCCTACTTGGCAGCAGCTGCTGCAGTCAAAATCCTCCTTTTTTTTCCAGAATAAGGTTGTAGGAAAACAGTTTTTAATTAGATTCTGATTCCTCTCAAATCATATTTCTCATTTGACAGTGCTGCTAAAAACACCTGAGAAACCTCAGCATGAAATTTGTTTTCATATCAGATTTGTCCATCTTTGGTTTTACAGCTTGTCCTTGTCTACTAATTGCTATGCAAATTGAGAGATTGTGACATGCTGTGCACTTGCACCAGCAAGGGACCATTCAGGCAAACTCTGAGAGTTTTCATTTAGTCACATTGTGCACTGGCTGCAACGAGAGAAGCTGATTCTGTGTTAAACCACAGGAACATGACTTAATCTCTCTGACAACTTCTGCACTAGGGAGCTCAGTACTCTGGACCAGTTTTATTAGCAAGCCTCCAGCTTATCTTGTCAGTTTTAGCAACGGCAGTAGTTCCAGTTCATACAGACAGAGGGAGCAGGGCAGGGATGCACTCTGACAGGCCCGATTCTTCATGAATGCCTAATGGCTGTTGTTTCAAGATACCTAAATCTAAATTGACTTTGTCCTGTTCATGCAACCTAAAACAGGAGACCAAATATAACATAGTTACACCTGGTATTAAGAATACTTGCACAATCTTTTTAATGTAGGAGAGATTAATATCCTAGCAAGTTAAGGTGTTTGCTGTATGTGAGGTTTGTTGAATGAAAGGGTAAGCTAGTATAATAATTCAGCATCAAAAACCTTCTAAGGAAATATGGAAGCCGAAGTCATTCATCAGTTTCAGCCCCCTGTGAGAATTTCTTTGCCCTCGATGCCTGGGCATTATGGGATGCCTTTTAGCATACAGCAGCCTGCTCCAGCAAATAAAGAATTTGACATTTTTGTCCTGTGAGTTGCAGAGCTGTTTGTGGTTTGTAACTGTACAGAGAATGGGCATAATTGTACATTGCATTTTATCAAAAATCTATACCAGCATGATGCTCCTCTAATTAGAATGGCTCTGGGTCTTCTGTATTTGCATGGGCTGAGTGGCATGCAGCAAATAGTCAGTAATGTGAAGTTTCTCAGTAGTCTATTCTGTCTTCAGATGTCTTCAACATCATTCTTTCTTGGTGTAGTATACCTGAAAGGTGATTAACAGAGAAGCCATTGGCCAATTCAGAAATTACAGGGAAGTGTCCTTTGTAGAGCAAACCCACCTGGAAAACTTAGAGGCAATATTGGTAAGCTATCAAAGCACATGGGATGTAGAAATTCAAGCTCCTAACCTCAAGAGCTAAACAGGAGTATGGTTTCCATGCTGCTACTTGATGTTGTGAAGTGTTTAGAATTGAATTGTGGTGCACTGAGCTGATTGTTTAAAAATGTCCTTCCCCTATGCCTGAAATAGAGCTTTTCATAGCAGCTCAGGTTTGAAACAGCTTTATTAAGAATTGACAAACATTAACTCTTTTTTTTTTGTATAGTTTATATGACAAAGTTAGGAAAACAACAAGAAGAAGTCAATTACCATGTCTTGCAACTTCCCAGGCTTGGTCTGGTTTGGTCTCATTTTAACATGTTTGTTTACATGGGCTGAAGGCACTTCAAAAAGTGCTTAGATTATTAGAATAATTAGTTTAAACTACTGTGACTGATGTTTTCATAACTTGTAATGGCAGGTCTAGACCACTTCTCATAGTTTCATTTTTCTTGTCAAAATGATTTCTTCTTTCTTTCCCTCTAGAAGCTTCTATTGCAGCTGTTTAGTGGTTTGTATTTCTGAATTTATTACCATTTATAAAGTCCCAAAATAGTTTCATAGTTTAGGTGTGATATTTTATGGTACAGTAATTAATATCAGTACATGTACATTGTCAACATTCAATTTATAGGTTAAAAAAATAAATTTGAATTCATCTTATTTTGAATTTTCCCTTCTGAATCTGCTCCTGCATGCAATAAGCTAAGGGTAATCAACTGACTTGACCACATTATGTAAAAATATATCCCTGGATCTGGAGAGTGTCTTCATTCCATGTTTTGGATATGCAGACTTTGTAATTCCTACCTGATAAGCTGAAAAAATATTGAAAATTCCTAAACTTCTCATTTTTATCAGATAAAATGTCTATAACATCCAGTTGGGAGCTTACGTATTAAACTAGGTTATTCAGATTTCATGTGAACTGCTGTAAGAGAGTCCCTTTTCAGGTCAGTGAGCTGAATCCATCCTGAACAGAAGTCATCTGACTAGCAAACTTTCAGGGTGATATCTCAGAGCTGTGTTAGAATATAAAATTTATTCACAGTGACTATGTACGAAAAAGGACATCTCTAATTTGACAAACTTCCTTTAGATAAAGATCAGGAGGCAATTTTAATAAATGAGAAGTTGTTTCACAATTGGGTGCATAGATGTAAATCTCCACCGTAAAAAAATGTTACATCACTTTCAGGCATGTCTTGTGACCAAGTATATACAATAAGCTTGTGAGTACAAGAAAGAAAAGTAACAGAGGACAAAAAAACAAATTTTCTGATGTGTCTTTTAAATTTTGTTGTTGAGAGAAGCACTTGACTTATTTGAAAATGAAAAGGCATTTCAAGCACTGGGAAGCCTTATTTATGCTGAGAATAATTTCTTTCAGAAGAGTTATGTGTTTCTTAAAGAAATGAAAGGTATCTCAATACTTTGAAACCAAAGCCCACTGAAAGAGAAAGTATGGCTGTACAGATGAAATATCAAGACAGACTTGCAGCTCCAAGAGTAAGGTTTTTTTGCTGTTACAAGTACAAAAAGTATTTTTTTCTGCAAGTAGCCTGTGCTATCTTAATTAGTGGATGGCTGATTTTAATGTATTAGGATCATGTGTGAGGTAAGCTGCTATTCAATGAGAAAAGATATCAGAATCTAGGCTGTAATGGTAGTAACATGACTCAGAATTTCAGATCATAGTGTTTACATCTCAAATCATCCATTGAGCCTTCTGGTAGTTTGGTAATTAGTGCAAAGCCAATGGAGATTCTACTTCAAGGAGCTGAAAAAGAGAAGAGACTTTTCAAGCATGAGGAAACTGAGTTATGCAAGGTGGCCTATAGGAAATTATATTCTGAATGCAGAAAAAATAATCTATAAATTTTTAAGTGTGTTCAGAGTAGGCAATTTAGATAACTAAGTGCATACAATTTCACAGGCAGTTATTTAATTTCTACCTCTGTAATAGAAAAAATTATTTTCATTGAACCTGAAGACTTGACAGTACATGAGAATATATTTGTCTTCCTAACTATGAAAAAAATAATGCTTATTTTCCATATTTTAAGTCTAAGGATTATAAAAAGCTCTAGCAATATGTAACTGGACTGAAAAAACGAACCAAAAACTACCAAGCAAAACAAAACTCACGATAAAAGAGTAAACTTCTTCCTTAAATGTTAACTTTGTTTTACTATTCAAACTCTGATTTTATTTATATGCATCAATTGCACATTCTGCATTTGTTATAAAGGCATGAGAAAACAAAACTTCAACATACTGAAGGCTCCACCCATTATTCTGAATCATATTACACTTTAATTACTATTGTAAAAGAAAATAAATTACATAATATATCTACCTTATAATGGTAACTGAGAAAGACTCTAAGACTATGAAAGAAATTCTGGCTTTTATATTGTGCGTTTAGAAGATTTCAGTCATT
The DNA here is from genome assembly GCA_024733675.1 of Psilopsiagon aymara. Classification (NCBI taxonomy): domain Eukaryota; kingdom Metazoa; phylum Chordata; class Aves; order Psittaciformes; family Psittacidae; genus Psilopsiagon; species Psilopsiagon aymara. The sequence goes on from JANRGW010044771.1 coordinate 6,072, forward strand.
GCTATTCCTTCTTCACTTTGCAAGGTTTGTTTTCTTCCCTATATGCAAGAGTAGGCAGACTTCCTAAGAAGCGAAGCAATGTAAGGAAAATGTAATTATAAGCCCATAAATAATAGCATGACAAAATAATACTTTAGGATGTATACAATGAATTAACCTAAATGCAGGATGACTTAGATTTAAAATCAAATAAGTTCCTTTATTTTTTATCTTTTTGAATTACATTTAAATTTTGTAATTTGAATACTTTATTAATCCAAAAGAGTTATCTGCTTGATTACTCTGTGTTTAGCAAAATGTGTGCTTATTTTCATAGAATCATAGAACCATAGAATCAACTAGATTGGAAAAGACCATCAAGTTCAAACATTCCCCAGGACTGCCAAGACCAAGACCACCACTAAATTGCATCACTGAGGGCCTCATCTATATGTTTTTGAACACTTCCTCTTTTTGTCCATGTTGCTTAAAGCAACGGAATCTGGTACTAAATCTTTTCCTTTGCTAGTAGTAATTTAATGTTAAACAAGAACAACAAAATAATTCACCTGCTTAGTTTATGAGAGACTTAAATGCACTTTCATTGCTCAAACTAGACATGGATACACTATATAAAAGTGTACTATTATGTAGTAATACTGTGTAATAGGCATTGTGTAATAGCAAGTCCAGGTATTCCTACCTTTTTTATAAAATGCATGCCAGAAGAATGTAACTTCTTTTTCAGCTATGTGAGAAGAAGTCCTAGGATCTGTGAACCAAACAAAATTAATATTTTGCAAGTCAGGTCTTCAGTAATGTTCTTAGTAATCTCCATACTCTGGCAAAATCTTTATTCCTTGACAGTTATATGGTTGTGCCCATTTTGGCTAAGGTAGAGTTAATATTCTCCACAGTATCTAGTATGGGTCTTGGTTTTGGAATTGTCTGAAAACAGTGTTGACAACACAAGTATGTTTTAGCTTTTGCTCAGTAGTGCTTACATACAACCAAGATCTTTTCTGGCTCTCACCCTTCCCCACCAGCAAATGGCTGGGGGTGCACAAGAATCTGGAGGGGACACAGCTGGGACAGCTGAACTCAACTGTTCAAACAAAATGATAGTCTACACCATATGGCATCATGCTCATCATATAAAGCTAGGGGAAAAGGAAGAAGGGGGAAACATTCAGAGTGATGGTGTTTGTCTTCCCAAATAACCATTACATATGATGGAGTCCTGCTTTCCTGAAGATGGCTGAACAGCTGCCTGACCATGGGAAGTGGTGAATGAATTCGTTGCTTTGTTTTGCTTGTGTGCACAGCTTTTTCTTTACCTATTAAACTATCTTTATCTCAACCCATTAGTTTTCTCACTTTTACCCTTCTAATTCTCTCCCATATCCTGCTGTGAAGGGAGGGAGTGAGCGCCTTGGTAGTGCTTAGATGCCAGCTGAGGTTAAACCATGACAGTGGCTTATCTGGTCCCTTCTTGCTACTGAGCAACCTTATCAGAGAACAATCTGCTGGGAAACTAATATACAAGTACTACATTTTGTTATTTCTTTGACACAAAGTTCCGTGAGTAATTCCACGTTCAGGAATATGTCAGAAAAGACAGAAGATACTAAATCCCCCCTGAATATGTATAAAAAATAGGCTTATAATTGAAAGTACAGAAGGTCAATGAAATGAAATATAGCTTGTTGCCAGAATTATTGGCCTATATGGTGTTTCTGTGGAGTAATGGGGAGCCACAGTGGAATGAGCAAGGTATAGTAAATCAAGAACTGGAGGTTTTCCCTGGTTCTGCCAATAAGTAAGTTTGTGGTTTGGGGCAAAACATGCTCAGTTAGCTTTTCATAAAGCAACTGCTGCTTTCTAGAGGAGCAGTGGGTCCTGGAAAACTTCTGAAAAATCTTACAATTGACTCAGATGGAGGCAGGAGTTGGAGTGCTTACATACACACACACACACACACACACACACACTCTCCCTTCCTCTTTCAGCTCCAAGGACTCTGGTGTTTCTTTCCAAACCAAAGTTTTCATTGGTTTTATTCAGTGAAGCAGTGCTACATTTAGTCAAGCCTGAAATAAATTTGTTCTCAAAATTATGTTTCTCCAAAGGCACAAGTCTAATAGTGCATAACAACATCACATAAGAGAAGTGGTGGCGATGTGACTCTTCCACTGATATTTATTCCCTAATTTTGAAGGAAATACTTAGGAGGTCAAGGTTGCTGTATTACCAGTTACTGGCATTTCTACAAGAATACTCCAGTAGACCTCTCAGTGAATTCATTTGACTAAATATATGAGCCTGAGGGAAACATCCCTTTAGGTGGTGTGTAGGAAAGCCCTGTTCAGTGTCAAATAGTTGATTTGTGCTTGGTGCTACTTTCACACAAACAATTTAGAGCTGTGTCTAAGGGCAAAGGGTTTTGTGCTTTTTTCCTTTCCCTAACTGGGATGATAAGAAATGTTTTAAAAATATTCTTGAGTTCTACTGTAATTTCATACAATGATATTCAATCATTGCTAGAGAAGCTGGATTGCTTTCCTTGCATTTAAATTTGCAGTTAGAAGTGCAGAAGCATGGCAACAAGATAATAGAATTTCTTAAAACTTTGAAAAGAAATTAAACTGTCAGCGTAGACATTACAGCAAAGATCACTGCAGTACTGTGGAAATTAAAAGCACATAATTATGAAAGTTTAGGGCATCATCGCAAACTTCCTTTTTTCTTCATCGAATCAATATGTTTGATCACTCCCTTTTCATACAATCTAGCAGGAATATTGCAGCTATGTATTTTGGAAGCCTCTCATAGTATGAAATGCACTTAAATTCAAGTAATTGTTATTATTATGAGTTTTGAAGTCATGAGAAAAAGATTGCTGTTAATGACAGAAATAGTGAACATTTATAAGTATGTGTGATATAACTACAGGATATGCTTTTTCCTAGCCTCTTAAGACTGCTATCCTCTCTGTCTAATATGAACCCAGAAAACAAATATTTGCACAGAAACTTTATCCATCTTGCAGGAGAGACAGTTCTTAGTGGGAATTTAATTTTCTTTGCAGGAAGCATTGAGGCTATACAAGGTGACTACAGCTTTTTTTCTCTGTATGCAGAATATTTCTAGTCTGCAGTGACTTTCTATGTATAATACTTTGATAACTTTAAAAGCCTTTACTGAGATCATCTCCTTGAGGTTGCGGAGGAGTCTACACTATAAGACTCAGAGGAGCAGTCTCCTAAAATGAAACAGTAAAATCATAAAAGCAATCACATCAAACAAAATTTGAAAAAAAAAAAAAAAAAAAAATCAATTTTCTCTTTCCAGAGAGTAGTATAACTTAAAAAAGATAACTGGAAAGTGTCTGGGTTTATAATTAAAAAACCACAATTGTCTAATTTGTATTTAAAAACTGATTTTCATCAAAGAGATTATATCAGCACTCACCTGATATCTAAAAGTGGGTTATCTTAGGATACATAAAGAAATTTCTTCACAAATGAGAGCTTATGAGTGACTGCAACTGGCAAGGAAAGAAGAAAGAAAATGTTTTAAATTGTGTGAACTTTCTGGCATTTTAGTTGTTGCTGAATGCTGAATATGCTGAGGAATACTGTCCAAAAAATGTTCTTTGTTGGTAGGAACTATGTAAAAAACATTACAAAGAGAAAGGGAAGATGAGATTTTTAAAACTGCATGAAAAGCATGCTTCTGAAAACAAATAAGAAACATGGTTTGTCCACAAATGAAATAATACATCTCAGTTTGTGTTAGCAGCTGTTTAATATACATATGTTATCATTAGTAGTAGTAGACCTCTTATGTTCAGACATGTCTAAACCTGTGAACTTTTGAAATGCAACTGTAAGCATTAACTGAGGAGAAAACTCTACTCTAAAAAAAAGTATAAAATAGTTATGCCCTTAAATTTTAGAGAAAATCCTCTTTCATTCTTTACTATTGTTCATTTTTTTTCTAATACAATACTGTTTTGCTTTTGATCTTTCATAGCAGCTTACATGGAATGGTTTGAAAATTAAATGAGATAATTAAAGAATTAAAGTAAGCATCTAACAATAGGGCAAATTTGAGAGAGGTTTGAAAAGGTACTGTTTTCCATAGAGATTTCAATGGAGATTGAGAACCTAAGAAGTGAATAATCATTGAAAGGCTGTTTTAGATATCAAGAGCTTCAAATAAAAAGAAATTCATATACTATAACTACCAATTCAGTGATAGAATTAAATAAGAGAGTAAGTATTTGCTACATTGCTTTGGGAAGCTAAAAGTTTTAGGAACAGTCTGAAATAAAAACATTACTTAAAAAGCCCCCAACAACCCGAAACCACAAACCACCAAACCAAACAAACAAGAAACCCCCACAAACCCTCCCCACATGTAAAACCAAAACCAAAACAAAATCCCCACCAAACCTTGAAAATAGCAAAGAACAGAAGTTTAATATTCCTGTCTGCCTGCCTGCCTCTTTTCCTTCTTTACTCTCTTCTTTCCTTCCTCCCTTCTTTCCTGTCTTCATCTCCTCCTCTCTCCTTTCCCCTCTCTTTCTTTGAAGCTGTCCTGGGTTCAGCAGTAGCAGTCATTTTTCTCCTTCCTAGTAGCTGGTGCAGTGCTGGTTTTGACTTTAGCCTGAGAACAACACTGATAACACTAATGGTTTTAGCTGTTGCTAAGTAGTGCTTACTCTGATAAGTCCCTCATATTCTGCCAGTGAGGAGGGGCACAGGAAGCTGAGAGGGAGCAGAAACAGGACACCTGACCCAAACTAACCAAAGAGGTATTCCATACCACAGCACATCATGTGTATATAAACTGGAGACACTCACCCAGAAGGCCCAGATTGCTGCTCGGGTCAGGCTGGCTAGCAGTTGGTGGGTGGTGAGCAATTGTATTGTGCAATCACTTGTGTTTGTTTTACTTTTCCCCTTTTAGTTTTATATTCTCTTCCCTTCTTATTTCCCTTATCATCATTATTATAGGTGGTTGCAGTAGTAGTTTTTTATTATGCTTTAGTTATTGTACTGTCCTTATCTCAACCCATGGAATTTACATTCTTTCTATTCTCCTTGCCGTTCCCCAAGGAGCATGTGGGGGAAGAAGGGTCTGTGTTTGCAGATGACTTCTTACAAGAGTATCTCCTGTACCTGTATGCAACATAGAAGGAAATAAAAATCAGCCTTAGGAGTCAGGAGTTAATTGAAATGAGTTTTCTCATTTCAGACTAGTCTGAAGCAGCTGGAAATGTCGCAGTGGTAAGTTTCTTCTCTAACTTAGTAAAGGTCCAGCAGGCTTGAAAGAACCTGGTCTTGAGAAAGGACAGGGTAGCACTTTAACAGATGATGATGTGAGGACACATAATACCAGCATCCAGTGAACCTGGTTTCTGAGTTCTTACACCATTCCCATTCACAATGCATAATGAAGAGTGCACTGTCTTCTCTCTCCTGCCAGTTAATGCTGTCCTTCGCTACAACTAGAACAGTTTTCTGTGATGGCAAACCAAATACATAATTTAGACCTCCTCGTTTCAGCTTCAGCTGTATGCTGATGAAAGTGCTGAAATTCACTCCTTGCATATGAAACTTTACATCTTTGTGTTTTTTCTCAGAGCATGTCTGTTTGCATTTCATCAGTTCTGCCCATATCATACTCAGATGAAGAGGCTAAATTAATTATGAGAAGGATTTCTGTAATTAATGCATTATGCCAATATACTTACTACAGTTGCTGACAGATGTGCTGTGCTGTGGCGGCATTGTTTATAATTTACATTGTTATTGTATGCAAGTTTACAATAGATATTAGTACAAAACTCCCTGATTTGCATATAGCCAGGAAAATAATACAGTGGTATTCTTTTTAAAAACATGCCATACCACTAACTTAAAAAAAAAAAAACCCAAAACAAAACCAAAAAACCATTCTCAAATTAATACCATTACAAGGAAGAGACCGAAAAGACCTTCAAGTATAGAACTTTTTCCTGCACATTTTTTTTTTAAATAAAATACTACCCTTGGGTGGAAAAAATATCATAAGCCAAGAATAATTTAGCCACAAAGACACCTCTGAAAGTCTCTACTCCAACATCCTGCTCCAAACAAGATCAGCTGTGGGATCAGACTAGGACTCTCCTCAGCTGGGTCTTGAAAGCCTTCAAAGATAAAGCCATTATAAATTCTCTGGGCTTTTTTCCCTCGAGTAAAAAAGTTACTCCTTATGTCCAGCCTGAACCTCTCTTGGTTCAGCTTATACCTGTTTTCTCTATCTCTATGCATCACTGGTTCTATGTTCTCAATAAAGGTATAGTTAGGCAGCCACTAAGTCTTTTCTGCAGTTGCTTGTTCTCCAGGCTGAAAAAACAACACCACTCTGAGCCTCTCCTCACAGGGCAAGAACTCCAGCCCCAAACTGGCTTGATGGTCCTACTTGGTCCTCGTTGTACTTTATCAATGTCTTTCTTTTCCTGGGGATTAAAAACTGGACACAGTATCTATATGTAGTTGAACCAGTGCCAATTAAAGAGGGATAACCCCTTCCCATGATCTGCCAGTTGTGTTCATGTCAATAACAGCCCAGTATGCTGCTGGTCATCTTTGCTGCCAGGGCAGGCTACTGTCTCATGCTCAATGTCCCACTGACCAGACACCTGGAGCCTTTTCTACAAAGCTGTTTCCCAGCCAGTCAGTTCCGAGGCTGTGCAGCTGCCAGGGGTGCTCTTTTCCAGGGGTAGAAATATGCATGTAGCATTGAATTCCATCTGGTTCTTGTCAGCCCTTTTCTATGGCTGTCTAGATGCCTCTGGATATCATCCTTGCATTCAATCATATCAAATGGACCTTTCAATTTGGCAACATTTGCAAGTTTGGTGACAGTGTGCTCCGTTACTTGAAGATGTTAAACAGCACAAATTACCCGACAGACCCTTGTGGTACTGCACTTACAAGTCTTCCCTGGGTAGAGTATTGCCTATTAACAACTACCCTGAAGCTTGTCAGTCATCCCAGCTCCTCTAGTTGCTCATCCATCCAAATCATACCATCCCAGCTAGGATAAATGAGCATTCTGGCATATGGTGTCTAAATTCTTACCGCAAAAGTTGAGGTAAATGACATTTACTGCTTTTCTCATTCGAAACTCAGACATTTTGCTACAGATGGCAATTAATTTGGACAGCCATTCATTACAGTGTAAAGCATACCTAATAGTATTGCTCAGACAAGTCAGGTCTTGACTACACCTGTCCAATTCTGACTTAGTATTCTGGTATCTTTTAGGGGAGTAAACCATGAGCAAATAACATTCAGATGGGAGGCATGTCATAGAATCATAGAATCATAGAATAGTTAGGGTTGGAAAGAAACTTAAGATCATCTAATTCCAACTCCCCTGCCATGGACAGGGACACCTCCCACTAAAACATATCACCCAAGGCTCTGTCCAGCCTAGTCTTAAGCACAACCAGGGATGGAGCATTCACAACTTCCTGGGCAACCCATTCCAGTGCCTCACAACCCTTACACTAAAGAATTTCTTCCACATATCCAATCTAAACCTCCCCTGTTTAAGTCTGAACCCGTTACCCCTTGTCCTATCACTACAGTCCCTAATGAAGAGTCCCTTCCCAGCATCCCTGTAGGCCCCCTTCAGATATTGGAAGGCTGCTATGAGGTCTCCACTCAGCTTTCTCTTCTCCCGGATGAACACCCCCAACTTTCTCATCCTATCTTCATACGGGAGGTGCTCCAGTCCCATGATCATCCTCGTGGCCCTCCTC